>CAJVPN010000463.1:0-27454 GCA_910592215.1 Entrophospora candida
GACTTTCTATGAAGCCACAATTAGCTATAGGGAGGATTTGGATCTTCCTGATTTAGTGTAATAAGGTTTACTTGTTATTATAGGATAACCAAATGATATGGTGCTGATCATTTAGAGTCATCAACAATTATAGCATAACTTCTAACTGCATCTAGTCCTTCAATTTGTGTTACAGCCAAAAAGTAAACTGATAAACTGAAAGAATGAGAAATGTTCTTTTATTTTATCAGTTTACTTTCTGTATTAACATAATTTTTAAAAAAGTTATTAGTGTTCAAAGTTGGGTATTTTATAGTATTTTATTAATAGTCGTGGGACATATAATGATTTTGACAAAAAATAAATGTAATTATTAATAATCATAGATATACATAATTGCAGCATTATTTATTTTCATTTTTTTATAGTGCCTATCAATACATCATATATATAATATATATTAATATATTATTAAAAATATATTATCAAATAAAAAGCCCATATCTAATCATTTCAATTTACTTGTTGAACCATTATTGCAGTCAACTTCGTTTATTATTCGAGTTGTTATCATTCATTTATTATTCGAGTTATCATCATTCGTTTATTATTCGAATTGTTGTCGTTCGTTTATTCGAATATTCGTTTTGCCCAAATTATTCATTTTATTTCGTTTATTTGTTTTATTTGTTTTATCATTCATTTTATTTTATTTCAAAATATCCGTTTATTCGTTTATTCGAACTATTTGTTTTGTTCGAATTATTAGTTTTATTCGAACTATTCGTTTATTCGTTTTGTTTTGAAATATTCGTTTTACTCAAATTATTCGTTTTATTTCGAACTATTCGTTTATTCTTTTTATTTGCTTTATTTGAACTATTCATTCTATTTGAATTATTCGTTTATTTATTTTATTTAAATTATCGATCGAATTATTTATTTTATTTGTTTATTTGTCTTATTTTCATTCTTTTTATTTGAATCATTGAATTATCAAATTATTCGTTATTCATTTTATTCTTTCATAGCGAATAAAATAAATAATTTGAATAAACTCTATTCGAATAGAAATCCTAATCAAGCACTACAGTTGTATGTAGTGATTTTAATTTAGTTTGCCAGATTTGGTGACTCCAATAACTCAGATCGCACGCTTGCAACTGTAAACAATTACAGCATTACAGTTTTGCGATCTAAGACTTTTACGACTTTTAGAATGTCATACCGAATTTATTTACGCAATGCTGAATTATTGTAATTCAGGTAACAAGTTTACCATCGAGATTTTCATTTACGTTTCTGAATTCGCAGAAAAACATACTCGAAAATTATTATTATTATTTTAGTGCAAAAAAATTAATTTTAATTATTAGCCATCAATCCTTTTCCACACATAATTTCTTTTATCACTTTGCTTTAGAGTTGCTTGATATTCCACAGCATCGCCTTCTTGTTTAAAATACCTCCAAGCAATATTCCTTTTACTTTCTCCTCATAAATCATTTATTTTTCATGAGTTTGAGAATTAACAGTATTTAATTCATTCAAAGATGATAGATTTGATGATGGTGATTTTAGGCTTAGAGCAGGACTACTACATACAAATATAATATTTATGATTATCATAATATTAATTTCTGATTGCATAATTTTTTGATAGGTGAAAATGAAAAACAATTTTTATTTATTTATTTATTTATTTATTTATTACGTTGATAATTAATTGAAAACAAATTTTCTAATGATTTTTTTGTTACATCAATTCTTTCAAGCCATTTTGGTTCAAGAGATTTAACCTTTTTTACTCATCAATAACATGTCTATCTACCTTTATGCAACCAAAATTAAAAGATAATATATCCAGAGAATCCCATGAAGGTGTCCCACTCATCGTCACATAGATCTGTCCTGTGGCAAACATATTTTCATCAATGGATACAGTTGAGTGTGGTAGTGTAAGGCCTTGTGTCTTGTGAACAGTGAGTGCAAATGCATTCTGAATTGGGAATTGCTTCCTGGATGCTGGTATTCCATTTATAATGAAGTATGTGATTTCTCTTTGAACATTTATCTTTACAATATTGTTAGCCGTGGGGAATGCGACCTCATCATTACCATCATCAATACCTGATGATTACTCCTATTGTCCCATTACATATTCCATGTTCAAACAATTTATTATTTAGGAACATTATGCGAGCACCCTCCTGCAATGTGATAGCCTTTGGAAGATTGGTATGGTGCTTAAAATTCAACTGATCATCACTATTGTCAAACACTTCATGGTTAAAGGCATTCACAGACAAAGATACAATAGTATCAGAGCATTCACCATCGAACGGTAAGTTGTTGCAGATGAGAGAATTGATATCATCAGCTGTTCGTCAAAGTCCAACAACATGCGTTGTACTAAATAAACACGTAGTTGCATATACACGTGTTCTTAACAATTTCAAACACATTGATTGACAACAACAACAATCAATGATGGGCGTAGGAACGTATATTAACATTGCAGCATGGATGACATGACAATAAACATATCCACGTAGCATAAAAAAAGAAAGATGTATGGTATAAAAATAAACATGTAGTTGCATAGGTACATGTTCTTAACAATTTAGAACAAATTGAAAGGAATTAATAAACAAATGATCATTCAATATCATAATATCCTAACACTTTGGTAATAAAAACAATAAATAATTGATCTTTCAATAATATATAATCTTAACACTTTTACATAAAAATAATCCTTGACTGTAATCAATTAATGATTGATTGATTAATAACCTTTTCTAATTAATGGTTAGTGGTTTGACCAACCTTTAATTATTAGTTAGGAACCCTTTTGGTTTTACTAGATTGCTTATAGGGACGCCTCAAGTAGTGTAGTGGTATATGGTGATTTTAGTTTAGTTTGAACATCATTGACTGTGTGCCAGATTAGGTGACTCCGTAATAGAATAGAATTTCTATTCGTAATACAAATTTTTGTTCGAATTATTATCATTCATTTATTCGAATTTCTTTATTGCTATAGCTATGAATTGCAATTGCAAATGAATTGTGGATTGCTAGTTTTTGTTCCTGAACTGAATTTTTTAGGAAGCGTGGGAATGAAAAGTGAACCATTGTGATGTTATCTAAACTTTCTGTACACAAAAAACGTTATCTACCTACAGGTAGTCGTGTGACTAGCACAAAAAAGTTAAAATTTCAATATGTCCAACATAACTTCGCCTATATAAACCATGCTGCAAAAAGGAACAGACAACAGTAGTGTTAGTGAAATCCCATGAATATGTTTCAACAAAATAACGATTCAGTAACAACAATAGGAAGTGTAATAAGTAACGCAACGTATGAATTCGAAGACATATTAAGTCAAATAGAAGAACAAAAAGACACAAAAAACAAAGAACTATATACTTGAGGAAATTTATTAAAACCTAAAATGTAAAATCAAACGAAAAGGATTTAAACCGAATCTCACAAAAATGCTTCAGCAAGCAACATATTATAATCAGAAAATAAGAGCAAGAATAGAAATGGTGTTGCTCTAATATATATATATTTTAAAAAAAGTAAAATCTAAATACATACATGTTATATAATTTTATAGTTACTATTTTGAATTCCATGTATCAAATAAAATATGTATGTGACCAACGTGTAAAATACCACTTAATCCGAAAATACTTTATTATACATACAATATATACAAATAACGATACAGTTTAATTATACAAGAATGACTTGTATGTTAGATAGACCAATTTTGAAACGTGTAGAAACTTTTGATGTATCTGTTTAATTTATGTGAACGGTCATTTATACAAGATATATGGTTCTTAATTAATTAATTGTTTCGGTTGGATCTCTTGGTTTGGTATAACTTTTTCTTTAGTGGTTGAATCCATCGATTATACTGTATTTGTAAGTCAATCAATAATAATAAAATCCAACACCTGGTAAATCTCCTTGGCCAAATTTCATTTTTGGTAGTAAAATCGTTCTACTTCAAGCCCCTAAAGCTTTTTTTATGAAAAAATTTTTCTACAGCATTGTTTCTTAGGCTCTAAAGATTGTAATAAAAATATAAAGTTTTCTCCACTTCCGAATATAGTTATTGAGCCTTAGCATTTAAAGATTGACTATTTTTTCATGCCTTTAAGATAATCTGTGGTGTTTTTATAATGTTCAAACACAAGGCGGTGGTATTATCAAGAATTGTAATGTGATATGGGAAAAACTAAAGAGAAAAAATAAACCGGTAATTAGTTTACATCCCTTGAATAAATCTTCGGCTTATGCCATACAAAGGATATTAGTGATTGAAAACGAACACTCGGTGAGACAGTTAACATCACAATCTAAATTTGATACCTGTGATTTCTTTGTTATGTTAATATTAAATGATTTTGTTACCCTTTGGTTTACGATTTTCAATACAGATTCTCGTTATCGAGATTTGGAACATATTGAAATTCACAAAAATAGTACTTTCTTTTTCGATATTTTTTATGATTTGTTCGATGGCGACAAATAAGTTCAGCGCAGAAATTAAATTTTTCAAAGTTGTGTGTGACATATATACACGTTAAATTTAAAATTAGAAACGAGAATTTATGCTTTAATTAGTCATAAAAGAAAATGTATTCTACCAAATAGATTGCAAGATTGTAATAAATTATTAAAATTATTAAATTATTTATCTTTTTATTAACTCATTTTAGATTCTTGCTGGTATAAATTACAATCAATCTTCTTGGTAACTTGCTTCAATAAGAACCATTAATTTCTCCCCCAAAAATGAAATTGGGGAATACATACGGAATACAAAGAATTAATATTGGGGAAAATTCACAGATATTTAATATTAAATATTTAATCTATCTATATGGTAAAATTTGTGTTGCATGACTTTTTTCAGGTGACGAAGTCACACAATCATAAAGCAATCTCAATTTGATAATACAAAAAAACCTACCTCCGGGAATAAAACCGAAACATCTGCTATTGCTATTGTTATGGACTCTAATACCAATAAAAATGAAAATAGCCAGATCTCTCAAATTTCAAATGGTAAGAGTTTTTATAATTTTTGCACATCACTAAAAAGTCATATTAATTTAATAAGACTGAATAAATACTCGTCTAGAACAAAGTTCCTCTAAAATTGAAACAGAGTCAAAAAATTCCGACCGTGAATATTCTGAAAACATCAATTATTATCAAAAATATATTGAATTGCTAAAAGAAAATGAAAAACGTAATGACTTCAGAAAATTAATTGAAAAACAAATTTTAAATATAAGTTTAGATATAGATCAACAAAAAACCATTGAGGAAATTAAAATTCTGGAGGAGAATAATCACAAGTTGATTAAAGAAAATGAAAGATTGGTTAGAGACAATCAAGCTTTTACGTATGAATTAGCCAGATATCAACATGAAATAGAGCCACAAGACAAAGAAAAAATTAAAAATTTAGTAATACAAAACATTACTTTGTCTAATGGTCAAAGAATAATTAAGGCACTTTATGATAAGAAAACTGCTAGTTTGAATGCAGAAAAGGAAAAGGAAAGACTATCCTTCAATGAGAAAATTAGAAAGTTAGAAAAAGAAAAGGAAAGTAACAATGATAAATTACTGCAATATAAGAATTATGCAGACAATAAGATTAGTGAGCTTGAGGCAGATATTCACAACAAAGTTGTTATGATCGAGGCTATAGAAAAATTGAAAAAAGAAAATTCAATTGATCAATCTGCATTAAATTTTCAAGATGAAAATAATTCAGCTCAACTTTCAACTGATATAAATTCTTTACAGAATAATCTTGAGAGATATGTTACTACTTTAAAAGGCAATATAAAAATTGATAATGATAAAATTCAAGAATTATATGGGAAATATAATTTGGGTACTCAAAATCTAACAGATAAAATTTTGATGAAGTCAGTTTTACAACATCATGTTTTAGAAAAAACTCTTGAATGTGTAGACAATTATCTTGAAATTAAAGATGATGATGATCCAAATGGTCCTTATAATCAGGAAAAATATATAGTATACTATACAAATAAATTAATATTTCTTCTTGAAAAATTTTATAATGATCATTTTAAACAAGATAATAATGTGATCAAAGCTATTCTAACAAAAATACGCCAACAAGTTTATGGTATATTAGGTGAGTTTGGATTCTCAGAGGTGACTTGTGAAAATAAAAAAAATCAACATGTGCATCCATTTATGTTGCTTGTAACACAGCAACTTAATCAATTAATGTCAGGATATCGTTATATCAAAGATGATACTAAAAGAAAGAATGTAGAAAACATGGCAGGGGATCTTATTAAAGACATAGTTAGAATATTCAAGTTTCGTTTATTAGCTCAAGAACCAAAATGTGAGGCACATTGGTTTAAAAATAATGTGAAAATAAATACTCAAGTTATGAAAGGACGATGGCATGATGATTGTTTGGATGATTGTGTTGTGGATATTTGCTATTTTCCTTTGATTGGATCAGGATTGAATGACTTGAGTAAAAGTAAAGTATGTGTTCATGCAAAAGTTTTCTCTCGATCTATTGCATCACCACCATCACCACCATCACCACCACCTTTAAATGAACAACAAGAAAGTTTAATCACAGATGCTACAATGGATATGTTTAAATTTAGAACAAAAAGTGGTCCAAGGATTGAAAACCAACCTCTCCTATCTTCCTCATCATCTGTGCCACATGAGAAGAAAACTGAAACTTCAAATGATCAAATAATATCAGAAAAAATTAACACAAAATTTGACACAACTATTATATATGATAATCTACAAGATGCAAATTCTGATGTTAATTCAGTAAATGATAATAATCCAGGAAATGATATGATCAAAGGACAACTTGGCAAAAATAAAAAAACCCGTAGAAAAAAAATTAGAACAAATGGGCTGATTTTTACACCTCACTCAAAATAAAAATTCTATGTAAAATATTCTACATGTAGTATTATTACTGTACAAAATAAATGCTGTTTAGTATATTATGATATATGAAATTGTATAGTCTGGTGGCTATTTTACATCATACAACCTTTTCTATTTATATAGAACGAATTTTCTTATATGGGGTATGCTGCAACAAAACCAGACAAAGTGAATATTGTTATTACTAACAATTTCAGGGATCAAAATTTAGTTATTATCATCACAATTAGTTTTATAATGTCCCATTTGTTAAGTGATATATAGAACCATCCCTATATAAAAATAGTTGATATGAAGTTAATTTACATTAGGTCTACCATGGAACCCAAGAATTATAGTACCATCAGAAGTATTTTGAAGAAGGAACAAGGTGAAAAAATTGCTCCTTACATTTTCAAAAAAATGATACTCAAACACTGGAAGCTTATCTAAGAAAAGAAAGGATTAATTATGAGATTTACCAAGAAGAAAGAAAAATAATGAACGTTGGAAAAAGAAAGCATCATGGTGATGCATTATTACCTAATAAAAAGCAAAAATCCTTAAAAGGAAAATAATCTTATTATTATAGTTTATTTTTTTCTTTTAATTCTTTTAACCATAGCAGTTATAAAACCTAAGAAAGTTATAATCAGATTTATCATCATAATTTCCTTTATTCTTTGAAATATTGTTTTTGCATTCCTCAGCAGCTTTGGCGAAATCTTCATCTTTTAAGTCAGAAACAGTAGTTTTAGCGTGATTACATTTGTAATCAGTGTAATATGATTGATTATACATTGTCACAAAACGTAATACAAATGTAACATGATCAGTACGACACGATCAAATATTAACATCTTTGTGAAAATTTGAAAATTTAATTTGTGGATTCAATCAACCGATAATAATAACATGTCGCAGAACAAATTCGAAAGTTCTAGAAATTCCGCATCATAATTTATTTATGTGACCGACTGATTGTTAAATTTGGTTAATTACTCGTGCTATTCATATTTCTTTCAGAGAATCTTCCAAATTTTCAAAATTTCCTTTTCTATATCTACATCTAATTAATCCCATTTTTTTTAAAGCTTTTTTCTTAATTAATTCTTTTAATAATAATTCATTCTTGCTTATATACTTCAAATTTTTAATGGCAAATAAAATGAGACTACCAGAGGAAATAATTCCATCTCTTTGTTATCTAGGTAACCTTTTTCTCTTGTTGTTTCAATAAGCTTATTTAATCTCATTGCTGATACCAGCTTCTTCTAAGAGTATTGGAGCAAGCCTCTTGAGGAATGGGGAGTTACCGATTGGGATATGTTTTACATTAAAAAAGTACCTGAAGTGAGCAAATTTGATTCCAATAACTCACTTGGCCTGAACTAAAAACACTTCTTGAAATACTTCTGGAAAAAGGACTCCTACATCAACACGCAAGTAGAATGAAACAAATTCTTCTTAGCATATTTGCACAAACCTCCGGCCGAGTGACTTTATCACAGAAGGCAAGCGGTTTGCTTGCTTGAAGTGGGGAATGTGCCGATGGCATGTGTGGTTTGGGCTGTCTGAATGAAACCATGCCCCTGCGGTTAGGAACGGACCAATATTGGGCATTATAAACTTTATATAGATATTTTTTCGATCATATGAAAACCAGATGGCATATTAATATATAATTACTGTGATCCTACAATTATTTTTTACTATGCAAAAAATCATGCGTATGGTACATCTGTGATAAGTAATAAAAGTTTGTAAAAAATTTTACACATACATATTCGTTTTTTGTAAATAAATTAATACGTATTAAAAAATTTTTTAAATAGAATCTTTTTTTCGTTTTTTAAAAATCCCGAAAGACAAAAAAAAAGAGTGGTGTGGTGGTGATAAAAATTAAATATTATTATTATTATTAGTCGGACGACATTTCACAGTGACAAATGAAAAAGTTCCTTCGATTTTAATAGTAAAAATTGACATGTTGCACAAAATTTCTACATAGTTATTACAGTAGACATGTCGATCGCGTGAAATGTCGTCTGACTGTTGTAAATTGTGCTTAAATTTTCAGTCTGTTATATATAGTAATAGAGAAAGACGCAGATCCGTTATAGGATGAGAATGAACTCAAAAAATCAATGATAACAAAACCATTGTAGGGTATTTTTTAATATGATCACGAAGGTACCGACCAGTTGTCAATAATATTCTTGTAATTTCCGTCACCGGCAGTGAAAACACTTCGCTTCATAATTAATTGTCTTTTCTAAAAATAGGTCGCTGATATCTTATTGTTGTACATAAGGTGAAAGTATCGGTTCACGTCGTTGGCAGTTCGCATGTCATTGACATCAATATTAATCTCTTAAAGCCTGAATTCAATAATAAAATAACTGATCTTTTTATTACCCAAAGTTTTGACTTGAACATGTTCTCAAACGTAGTTGATGTTAATGGTTGACGTCCAGTTCTAACTTTATTTGTGAGGGGGAAACATCACGTTACACGAACATCAAAAAGTCAAAATTGGCCTTTTTTTTACATCTTGCTGTATTAGTATAAGAATGCTCTTACGATCTACTTTTAGGGAATTATTTAGAAGAACCTACACTGTAGCAGCTAACAAAGTTTCACAGGAGAAATTGGTTGACCCGAATCAACTACCAAGTAGTGCATATTATTTCCGTCCAATACACAAGGAATCTTGCATATCATGTATACATTGTTATTGCTGAAAAATCTATTTTATAAATATTTTTTTAGAAACTGAAATCTTATTAAAAAGATTTTGGAAAAATACATCAATAACAAAAAATCAAGGTATTATTAACATGTTGTTACAAAATTATTCAATCAATCAATCAGTTAATTAATTTGTTTACTTACTAGACGGTAATTATTTAATAATACTTGATAAACGACAATTGAAAACACCTGGAGGATCACACTTGATCATACCAAAAACGAAAAAGTATTTGGCATTACTGATTGCTGGTGAATGGGAATCACAAAAGGCTGTGCTAAAACATCATTCATTGCCTTTGGTAATTATCAATTCATGAATTTATATTATATGCATTGTTATATAATTTTGATCCTATACCTTGTACTATAAAAAATTTTATTAATATTAAATTAGACATCTCTAGTTGCTAGAGCAATAGATGTATTTGATAAAGATGCTAAAGAAAGAGAGAAAGTAATTACCGGTTTAATTAAATATCTTGATACTGATACTATTTGGTAAATTATTGATACTTTAGATTATTAGTGATTGGAAAAAAATTGTATAATTATTGAATTCACTTTGAATTTAGAAAAAAATTTTTTTATTTTTAAAAAAAAAGTTATCAAGAACCATTTCCTGAATCTTTGGTAAATCTTCAAAAAGAACATTGGGATCCATTAATAAATTGGATACAATCAACTTATAATATTGAAATAAAATCAACATATAGTATTATTGGGATAAAACAGCCAATTCAATCCAAAGAAAAACTTCATTCTATTATTAATAAATTTGATGGATTAAAATTAGCAGGTTTTTCTTATTACATTGTATTATTATATATATTCACATCATATCACATTACATCAAATATTGATTTACAAAAAAATTTAATTAATTAAAAGCTTTGGAACGTGCTACAATAATATCAAAATCATTTATTATTGGCCTTGGTTTGGTAGAACGAAAACTATCAGTTGAAGAGGCTGCAAAAGCTGCAAGAATTGAAACAATCTCACAAACAATGCGTTGGGGTCAATTAGAAAATGGTTAGTAGTGATAATGATAACAAAGTTGGTTATTATTCTATGGTGAGAAAAATGTATCTTAAAAATAATATTTTTTGACAAAATTCTTAACCTATATATATGAATAGCACATGATATTGATAATGAAGATATAAAACGTCAACTTGGATCTGCTGTTTGTACATTAATCAACAGTACATGAAAATTATTTTCTGTCATTAAAAAGAATAAATATTATTATTTATTATAATGATTATGATGTTGTTGATGGTGATGTTATAGGTGTTGATGTTGATGTTATAGGTGTTGATGTTGTAGGTGTTGATGTAGATTCTTGTGTTTGTAAATCTTCACTTTTTTTTACCCATTCTATTGGAAATTTGAATGATTTTTTATTTTTTTTAATATGCCTTAAATCAAGTGGAATATCCTCAAATTTATCTGCATTTGGATTCTATATTTAATGATGATGATTAATTTTTTTGAATTACACTCACATAACATACATAAATAGATATCCTGTACTAGTTACCTTTACTTCTTCTAAAATTTTATTTAAAAGATCTCCTAAATAATTTTTATTTTGTGCATAATTTGGAAATTTATCATATGAAAGCTTTATTGTGTTTTCACCATCATATCTTGGTCCACAAATTAATAAAAATTTGTGTTTTTCGGCTGATGAAAGTTCAAGTTTATCAACATCTACTGTCATAACGGCTTTATTTTGTAAATGGTTATCTTCTCCAATATAATATTGTCTTTTAAAACAAAGAATTTCTTTTGATGTTGGTGGTTTAAAGGCTTCAGCAAATTCTTTGTATAGAAAAATAATTATAAATTTTAAATTTTAAATTATATGATTTTCGACAATGTATTATTTCTCTCACCTGTAAGTTTTGGTATTTCATGTTTTGCTTTACGCAAATATTTCCTCACTTCACTTTGTGCCAACAAAAGTTCAAATCCATCTTTTGTTATACTATCAAATTCGTATAATTTTAAATCTTTGATATCATTTTCGAAACCACTACGACCACCACGTCTTGAACCAGACCCAGGTCTACGTATAACAAATATTTTAATAGTTGATGAAAAGGAACGATATGGAAAAAGATTTAAGAGTTGTAACTTGTGAAAGTTTTGTTGAAAATGAATTAACATTATTGTGTAAAAATAATTTTTTTATGGACACGCATAATGATAATCTCAATTTTGAGAATACATATATTATTAATATATACATTATTAAAATTTTAAATTAGAATATTATTTATTATTAACATCAACAACAGCAAAAGGTCAATATCAATAATAAAAGATTAATAATAGTAATGGTAATAATAATAATAATAATGATGATGATGATGATGATGATGATGATATAATATTCTTCTCATAGAAAAGTTTGAAAATCGGGTGTTTTCTTCTATTACCACCACTACTACTTCTACACCTATTTTTCCATCCTTTGTTAGGTGATTTTCATTATTTTAATTTGTGAATCACTCGCTTGTTTGTTCTCAACTATTTATAGTGAACCAAAGATTTGGACAATAAATAATTCTGATATTGGATTTGAACTTGGGGTAAAGGACAATATGAAGAGTGAGAGAGAAAACAAGTGGATATATTATTGCATTAAAAACAATGTACATACCAAAGATAATTGAACTTAATGATTAAGAAAGAGATTGAAATACTAAGTAATCTAAGGTAGGTGTATGCATTGTGCACTGATATATGATATTGTTGTTATAAGCATCTAAATATTCTTCATTTATATGGATATTTCTATGGAGAAAATCATGTATTCAGTTTCTGCATTTCAGTTAACTTCTCCATTTTAACCTCCTTTCAAATTTTCATCATCTTCTGTATTTCAACCAATAATACCTTCATCTGCTGATAGATTTACTAAAAATATTGGCACATCATCATCACCATCACCTCTGCCTTTACACTCAAGTTCTGCTATTGCATTAGACAGCACTGTTCTTAATTACAAGAATACTGATTAACAATAATATCTTATTATTAATACAATACCAGCCACACCTTTAACACAATCAACAATTAGATCAGATTCACACCTACCATGAGCAATAATCCAAAGTTTACTCCATGTTAGACCCAGACCCAGATGAAGAATTGAATTTTAACATGTTCTTTTTTTGATATTATTATTATTATTCAATTCTCTCTTTTTTCAAAAAAAAGAAATTTATTTGGCTTTCTCTTGAAAATTATCTATCAAGTGATGGATGACATTATAGAATGTATTAAATTAATGATTGAAAAAAATTAATTATTAAATATGTATATAATGACAAAAAAGTTTATAAAAATGAACAAATCATTAATCTAATTATCTGTTATATATGTTGTTATCATTATCTTGTAAATATATTTAATATCTAATAGATTTAAATGTTATTGTTAATATATTACATTTAACAAATTCTTTTGTTTAAAAAAACCCCAAAAAACAAAAACTTTACCTTTTTAAAATTCACATTTTCTCTAATGCTTTAAAGTTGATTTTTGTTTTTTCTAGTCTCTTAATAAACATACTTGTATCCAAAAAATCCTTCAACACGATTTGTTAAGCAAGTTTCTTCACCATGTTCAATTTTATTACCAATCTTGGTAATGCATTTGTCCCAACATAGATCAGTAAAAGTGTGAATGGATTCTTGAAGACGCCTTCTTTCATTTTCACCTTTTTAAAAATTTTATAAGTTCTTTTTGTGAAGCTTTTGTCGAATTCCCAGATTTAAAGATGATGAATTTGATAAAAATCGGAAGACATTTTGTGTGAAAATTTTATTTTGATTGATCTTCAATTTAAAAAATAAAATCATCCAATATGAATACTTACTCAAATCTTGACTTTTCAATAGATGATTACAGTTTAGAAGATGTAATAAGCAAGTCATCAAAAGACCTTGATAATTATATTAAAAAATTTCATAATCAAGTAAAAGAAGTTTATCACTGGGATCAAAAGATTAATGAAAATAGTCAAAAGGTATTATTAATAACCACTACTAAAATAACAACAACCATAATAATAAAAATAATCTATGTGTGAATTATTTAATAATTCATGTTTTAACAGATTTTTATGAAATTATAGATAGTAAAACTTACTGAAAAAACAGATAGAGTTAAACATTTTCAGAATAATATTGCTGAAAATTTGACTGCAATGGAAAACAGACAAAAAGAACTTGAAAATATTCTGAATGAATTTGATACAAATTCTGAAGATAAAGAAAATGAATTTAGCTCATTGGATGATGAAAGAGAAAAGTAGTAAGTAAACGTATCTTTATATTTCTTTCTCTTTTAACAATTCTGATTATTGTATTATTTATTTATTTGTTTTATTTTTAAAAAATAGTTATGAACTTTCAAGGATTCTTAATCAGGAATTAAATGAGATGAATGAAACAGTATCTATGATAATCAAAGATGTTAACAAAAACTTGTCATCTTCATTTTCTAACATGTCTTTGGAACACCAAGATGAGTCCGATGATGAATCTGATGAACCAGTGAAGTTTAATAATTTATTATTTATTTTTTTTAAAAAATTTCATCTAACGAAATGTGTATATACACACACGCATGTTTGTTTATTTAGATGAATCAAGTTGTCAAAATACTTAATTCACATTTAAGTACAGTGCAATGGATAGATTCAACAGCAAATCAATTATCTGCAATTGTTCAAGGAACACAAAGCACAAAAAACAAATAAAAAATTCCACAAGGAAAGGATGATAAATTTTATGTAATTATTAATTAATATATATAATATATATATATGGATGCATTAGTATCGTTATATTACAATGGATTTTTGATAAATTTAAAATGTCAATTTGACATGAATCTATATAATCTTTAAAAATTAATACTTTCTAAAAGAATGACAAATCAATAAATATGGTTTAATAATAAACCCATTCCAATGAAGCACTGTTTTAAAAAATATGGTATGTTGTTATAATTAATTGGTAAATAAAATCAAGCACTTTTTGATTTAGTCTCAATTTTTGTTGCAGAGTAAGTTACGGTATTGTGATATGATATTTCTTTAGATTTAAGATGTTTCTTGACTTCTACTTTATCATTAGAACCGAATCTCTTAAGTAATGCATCGATCATCTTCTTGAACCAAATTATATTCAAAAGATTCAATATAATATTAGATACTCCATAAATTAAACATAATGATGTTGGAATTTTAGAAATTACTGGTAGAACTGATTCTATATTACAAAGTAAAGAAAATAAATAAAATGCTTAAATATAATAAATTCAAATCAATCATACTAAATCTCAATTTCAAATTATAAACTTAAATAACTTACGTAGTGCGTGATATGACATGTAAATTCCAAATATTATTCTGAAAAAGAAAAACGATAAAAGTAGACAAACACCATTGACTAATTGAATAAAACTGCCAGTCTTTCCAAGCTTATCCTGTTACACATATATCAATTGATCCAAAAAAAAAATTTTTTTATTCATCACGATTTAAAAGACAAAAACCAAATAATCCTTTGAAAAATGAATGTATATACGCATACCATGAACCAATGTATATTCAGAAAAGGAGTGGATATTTCAAACATCAAGAAGACTGATCCATAATAATTTAAAAATGGGCGCTTTTTTCCAAAAAATAAAAAAAAATAAGAATTAATTTTAAATTAATGTGTTTAGAATTAAAAAATTTATAAAAATCTGAAAATTTACTTACATAAGCAAATAAATAAACCCCAAAACAGCATGCACCATGTAAAACAAACCCAATTCCAAATTCTCTTACATAATAAAGAGATATAAGAGCATCCCAAAGAAAATAGCTAGAGTATATAATTATAGTTAGAATTATCATTTTATTATCATTATTATTTTTACTAAAAAAAAAAATAACTCACCCGCAAGAAATAGCATAAACATTTCCAGCATAAGTATTATAGCCAAATACTTTATCTTTTTCTAGTTCTTTATCAAACAACAAAGGGAATGAAAGATATACAATCAAGCAACAATGAAACATGCTTACAAAATGAATATCCCAATTAACTCGTCTAACGCCTTGTAAACTATTATAGGTTTTTGGAAAAAAAAAAGAGGACAAAATCCTCGAAATAGCCAATGTAATGCAACATGCTAAAGTCGAAAGTAAAAGAACGTGCCAGTGGTTTACAAGTTTAGGAAGTGAAATAGCGTTAAAAAAATTTTCAAATAATTTATGTTGTTGTAATGGTGAAGTTTCCATTTTTTTTTTTTATGATTTTTACGTGTCTAAATTAATAAATAAGTCATCAAAAAATCTTTTATTTATAATTTATAGTTATTTTATCAGTGTAACCATATTATTTATATTGTAGTGAATTTGGTGGGGTTGTGAAATATGAGTTTGATAATTTTGGGGCAAACTCATTTGGTACAACAAAAATGTCTACTTTTCCGAGGACCTTTTCTTGGTAAAAATGATATCATGTTATGATAACGTGACTGTAATATGCAACATTTCCTTATTTTCTTTCCAATAGTGAAATATACTTCTACACATTTTAGATTTTTCGGAAAGGAAGAGGCAAATTACATGCACAAGTTCTTTACGAATTTGAAAAATTATTGCTCTTCCTATAAGATGATTGATTAAAGTGATATAAGCGGATAAAAGTTTTTGGATACTTGTCGCTCAACTTTTTATGATAATAAAATTTTGTTTATTTGCTTAACACAAAAAACTAAGTTCGGTAAAGTTGCTTTGAAGTGAGGTAATGTGTTATGCTAATATGTTTTTTGAAATTCAAATTAGCCCTCAATTAACATGTGATCGTGTAACTGTTTCTGCGTTAATCGTTACACTGATTCATTTCAAGAGAATGAAAGAAGGAAATCATCATCATCATCGTGATGGTGAATCTTGTTCACATGGATTACAAGAAAATCCATATTCTCAAAGTTTGGACGAATTAGATTTTCAAAGATCAATACATTATGCATGCATGTTGGGAGATGTTGTTAGGTTAAAAACGATGATCTCGAAGAAAGGTGGTTCGATAGTGAATGAGATCGATTCCACCGGCTATTCACCTTTGGTAAATAAATAAATAAAAAATAGGTTTAATTATTTTAAATTAATTATGATTTCTAAATATACACACGCACACACATATATAGCATTATTCTGCTCTTAAAGGTAATTTTGAAATTTGCAAAATATTATTGGATCATGGAGCTAATGTTAATGTTATAACACCACAACTTTTGTCAACAGTATGTAAAATATTTTATACATTCATTCTTTTTATCATCGCCATTAATATAATAATCATATTGTATTACATTAAAAGCCATTACATCGTGCATCTGTTAATAATCATGTAAAAGTGGTGAATCTTTTATTATCTTACGGGGCAAAACCTGAACTACAAGATTCTGATGGACAAACAGCTTTACATAAAGCTTGTGAAAATAATTCAAAAGATGTTATTGAAATTTTGAAAAATTTTAATCAATTATTATTTATTCAGGATAAAAAAAAACAAACCCCAATTGATTGTTGTAAAGTTCAAGAAACAAAATTGATTTTTTCATAATTTCATATTTAAGGAAAAAAACTATTATCATGTTTTTAAATAATGAAACTTGAAGGATTGGATTTATTTATTTTCTTTATTTGTAAAGAAATATAAAAACCATTTGATTACATATATACAAAAATTTTTTTTACCATTATATAGGTAAATAATAAATTAATTTATAACAAGTATTTGTTTTTCTAAAAATGGACTTGTGTTTAATAAAAAAAAGTATCGAGGTTCGTTTTTCCTAACAGAACTCCCATATATAATTTATTAAAACTATTATTGAATATTAATTAATAATATGCATAAGTATGTATAATATCAAGTACTTTAAGCAATTGGTTAAGATGATTGGCTTATCAAGCTTACCTGTCTATAAAATTTCTAAATTATTATTTTTAATTTTTAGTATAATGTTGATAATGTTAATGATCATTTTTATTATTTTTGTTGTGGCATAGAATTGGCTTGATTTACGCATTTTATTAACGCATCTTTTATATCTTCTTTTTTAGCAGGTTTTGAAACAAAATCATTCATTCCTGACTCAATACAATTTAATCTATCATGCCATAAAGCATTTGCTATTAACATTAACAAATAATTTGATTAATTAATAATTAATTCATTAGTTAATGGATTATTATCAATAAGAATAAGAATGAATGATTTATGACTATGGTGATTTTACTTGCCTGTTAATGCAATTATCCAAGGTCTTTTCATATCTTGACAATTATTACGTATTATCTTTGTTGTTTGAAATCTAAAAACAAATTTTTTTAAAAAAGATTTGATGTTTATATTATTGAAAGAAAATAATATATTTAAAAAATATAAAAATAAAACATTTAATTGCCGATCTGTGAATGAATCAGTGAGACCCCCAAATCCGTATGTTCAACATAGAAAAGTCTTATTCATTAATTTTCAGATAAAATTATTTCATTGACTTTATTCGTACATAAAGGTAATATCATCCTTGGCACAAAAGAATAATACACTCTTTGTGTAGACAATTGCAGTTTTTGCGACATTTTGCCCAAAAATGAGATCTTTGATTCAACCACGTATCGCCAATTAATGTATAAACACATACCCATCTATATTTACAAGATATATGTAAAATTAGAAATTAGAAATTTTAGCAATAATAATAACATCATAGAATCATAATAAAATAATCAAAATTGTAATTTTTTACCCATATCAGCCATAGAAATGTCCATAAATATAACATCATATATCTTTTCATCGCATTTTTTTATTGCAGTTTTACCGTCACCCGCTATTTCGCATCCTTGGTTCAATTTAGAAAGTATTCGCGACGTTACCATCTAATTTAAATAAAATTATTATTGATTGACAGTATATGTGTTAGACGTGGTCAACTTTAAAAAAAATTTTTATTACCTGGTTTATTTGATTATCTTCAACAATTAATATCTCTAATTTAGGCAATCCAAAATCATCTTTATTGTTGTAATTACCATTTATGTAATTTGATGATATTCTTGGAGGAGACAATACTGATGTGTTTGAAAAGTAGTTACATTGTAAAGATGATGATTGTTGCATTATTTTTATTGATGATGATGGTATTGATATTTGATTGGCGGTTTTTATATTGGGTAAAGTATTTGAACGTCTTTCTGGTGGTAATAATGATGATTTTTTTACTATTTTATGATTATGATTATTTGATAGTGATCTTCCAGAATTTGTTGATGACAACGATGAATTTTTTTGTTGTTTTTTAAACATTCCGTTTTGTAATTTATTATTATTGTTGTTGTTGTTTGATGTCATCGTTATACGTTCTTCTTTGTTGTTAAGGATATCATTACTATTACTATCATAACTGATATCGTTTATGTTATAATGATTAGAAATAAAATTTACATTTATGTTATCCATACTATTATTATTTATACTGTTACTGCTATTACTACTACCAATACTGTCATTGCGATCATCATCTAATTTACTAAAATCAAGCAACATCTTCGTTTTTTCATCTGTATTGCTGTCAATTAGTACAAAACTAGTTGATTCATCAAGCTCAAAATTATCATTACTATTATTGTTACTATCAACACTAGTATTTTCATGATAATAATAGTTATCACCACCATCGACATCGTAACCTTCACCATCATTATCGTTATTATTAATATCGTCAATATTATTATGAAATTTATTGTAATCTCCCCATTCCAAAAAATTAAACATTGGTTTAAATTTAACTGGTGATGAAGAATAGACTATATTAACACCTTCGATCTTAAAATTTCTAAATGTTTTTTGTAATGAGGGATTAACTAATATCATTATCGGTAATTTTTTTAGCCACAGCTTTTCTTTCAATTTCGATTTAAACAAATCCAATTCATTATTATCTATTAATAGTTTTAAATTGATAATTAATAAATAAATTTTTTTGTTCATCATATTATTATCCTTGTTATTGCCATTTAAATTGTCATTATCATTGTCACAATCAAAATAGGAATCGTTAAATTTAATAAGTTCCGTGAGACTATTAAAGAAGGTTGGTTCTTTTTGAGAACCACATTGTTGCAGTACTTGTTTTAATCCAATTCTATTTGAATTATTTTTTTCCAATATGCAAATTGGTTTTGAAGTTTTAGTTGGTGATAGTATTGGGTATGAGAGAGAATTTAGGTCTTCTTCGAGATATACATAAAACATCATTCTTGTGCCAGATTTATCTCGAGTGTTTTGTTCTACATGTATATCACCACCCATCAATCCAACTAATTTACTTACTATTGCCAATCCCAAACCTATAAATTAATTATATATTTAAATATAATAGGAAGTTGGATCTCTTGATAATAATCAAAAGATAAAATGATAATATATATTTTCTTTTCTTACCGGTACCACCATATCTACGCGTTATACTGGCATCTGCTTGTGAGAATTTTTTAAATAATCTTGGTAACACTTTTTTTGATATACCTATTATTATATTTTAAAAATAATCATAAATATCTATATCTATAAATTTAAATTTAATAAATAGCACATATTTCTTTAATTTGTAAATACAAACCAATTCCTGTATCAGTCACCTCTACTATAATTTTGACTTTTTTAACATCACTAATCGTCACATATTCGCTATCCACTTTAATCATGACATCACCATCAGTTTGAGTGAATTTGCAAGCATTTGATAATAAGTTAACAATGATTTGTCTGAACCTAGTCATATCACCAATAACATTATAAGGAACTTTTTTATCAATGTAGTAATTAATTCTTGGTCTGGAAGATTCTTGATCTTGCAGTGCAACTATATCCAAAGAAGTCTCTATGACTTCTTGCACACAAAATGGAACCCGTTCCAAATGTAGATGACCTTCTTCGTATTTTGAAAAATCCAAAACGTTGTTGATTATTGCTATTAGCATATCGCCACTTTTTTTAATAATCTCCAACATATCACATACTTCGTTCATTTCACTATTATTTGAGATACTAGGCGTTTCGAGTAATATTGAAGTTAAAGCAAATATTGCATATAAAGGTGTACGCATTTCATGAGATATTACTAAAATTATTATTATTTTAAAAAAAAGGATAGATCAATTATTATTTTATATATTAAATAATAATAATATTATTATATTAGATAACGGAAATTAATACACACCTGCAAGAAATTCACGGTGTGCCTGTTTAGTAATTAAAAAAAAATCATTGGAAATAATTTAATTGGATAAATAAATAATTAAAATAATAATTAAAAGAAAAAATAAATAAATATCCATTTGATTATTACATGTATTGCAGAAGCTTCTTTTCTGGCCAATTCCAGGGCTTTGTTTTTTTCAGCCAATTGATTAATACGTGCCTTTTTTTAAATAAATTAATAAAAGAATATAAATGTAACATGACGATTGTTATTATTGTTGTTATCTTATTTTTTTTATTAGGTTTGTACTTACTTTATCTTGTTCTATTAGATTGGATTGAACCAAAGCAATAGAGATTTGTTCAGCTAAATCAGCTAAAAATGTCAAAGTATTTGATGTCCAATCTTCACGTGAATGATCTTTAACGAAATTTGCAACTTTCCATCGTTGTAAAACTATGATGCCAAATTCATTTTCTGGCATTGGTATCGGAACAAGTATCGTCTAGAGAATGAAATAAATAAAATAAAATAATTTTTTTAAACAAAAATCCATTAATTGAAATAAAGTAAAATTAATTAGTTAATTTACCCTATCCAAATTATTATATTTTCCATTGATGTATAAGTCATATAACTCAGTGTCTCTAAAATTAAGAAGCGTGACAATATTATCTTTAAATACAGTTCTGACCATTAAACTATTTGGATTTAATTGAGAATTTGTTGTATTGTAATTTTGTTGAGCTATTTGATTAGGATTAAAATAATCTTGTACACATTCCCAACAACCAACACGAGTTTTCATTATAAATATTTGACATCGATCAGCATCCAATATTCCACAAAGTTGAGACACAGTATTATGATATATCACATTTTTTGATAAAGTCACGCGTATCTTTTATATATAATATAAATGTAAATTATGTATATTTCTATTAATAATAATAATAATAATAATAAATTAGTTTCACATACAGCATGAATTACACGTCGAAAATTGGACATTGTTTGATTTTCGTTACGTAAATATCTTTCAGATAATAATCTTTCAGAAATTTCATCTTTATATTGAGCAGCTAATAGAGGTAGTTCCAATGCTTTAGGAATGATGACTAATAAAGCTCCAGCAGTTACCAAAGATATTATGGAACAAAATACTTTTATTATTGCAGAAAGAGTATAGTTTTGATTCCAAGGCATCCATGCAGATACTATGTGAGTTGTTCCACATAATATTATGAAAGCTGAAAATAAAGTAAATACTAGAGGAAATGGTAGTTTTGGTGCTATATTATATGTAAAAAATAATATATTATTATTTATAAAGAATTATGTGATTTTATCAAAGAAATTTACAAACCTTTTCTTATGAAATAAATCAGTTGAACTGGAATAGTGTAATAGGAGAATGCAATCGACAAGTCAACTATAAATAAAAACCACGCAAGTGATTCATCTGAAAAAATTTTTTTTTGTTAACAAAGAATAGCAATGACGATGGCGATCCCATTAAAAATCAAATTACCACATTAGATTTTAAAAAATAATGTAATAATAATAAACATACTTAATGGCATAAGGCATCTATCACCTTCAATTGTGTATAATACGTTTTTTTTTGGCCATCGATCATAACTTCCATCAAATGTAAATAACTCAAAATAGTAACTACGGCAATGATCAATTCTAGGCATCGATACTTTACATATATAGATAGTATATAAGATTAAGAGTTTAAGTTTTTTTTTTTCAGAGAATTTAATTTACCTGTTGTAAATAGACCGTGATCATTAAAAACATTCATATCCCCATTCATTAAAACCTTTTCGTTGCCAAGAATTAGAAAAGCATCAATCGAAGATAAATCAAAATTTAGTTGATTTTGGTTATTCTCAAATCTTATGAAAAATGTAATCATATTTGGTCCAGTAAACCAATGTCCTCCAGTAAATATGGATAGTTGTGGAGAATCTAAAGTGGAAATGGTTGAATCAGTTGTAGTTGTTGTCGTCAACGTAGTAGGTTCGATAATTGTTGTTGTTATGTTATTGTTATTACGAATGGGAATATTATCGTTCAAAGGTAAATGTGATGCGGAATAAATTGATATGAAAAAATAACTACTAGCTGATAACAATAATGCAAAAACCATCATTATAGTAATCATTTTTATTGAAATGGTGAAATATTTTTTTGTCTTGTTTTTCATCATCATCATATTATTATTTAAAATTTGTTTAAGCTATATGAAAATGATAAAGATTTCTTTAAATCTAAAGAGGGAAGAAGAGAAGAAAATAACAAAAAAAAAAAAAAAAAAACAAGAAAAAGTAAATGAAACAAAGTAAATTTTTAAAAATCTTGAGCAAGAAAAATTTGAAAATTTATTTTTATAATACATGTTTGTATATGGTCTGTCCTATTAATGGTGATTACGAATATTTTTGTTTTAATATTAACAATGGCATAAGAAAATTTCATTTCCAAGTAATTTAAATTAAAAATAAACAAAATAAACGAATTATCTCGTTTTTTTAAAATCTTTTTGGATGCTGTACAACTTCATTAATTTAGATTTTATCGATTTGTAAAGGATCTATTATTTATTATCGTTGCATGCATCGAAAGAAAATATTCGTCTTACCTGAAAAGTACGATGTTTGATTTTTTTAAAAAAATAATATCTTTTTTCCAATAATTAATTCTACAAAAACATACATAATAATCGCACCAGAAATCTTGACCTGTGATAATAGTTCATCAATTAAATTTTGCTTTAGCTAAATCTTGATTATTTCCGCAGGCTGACAAAGTTTTACTTTTAAAATCATTACTATCTATAAGATTAACCAATCAAATAATTTTCCTCCGTCATATTAATTATTATTATTATGGTAGTAGTGGCTGTTACTATGTATGTCTGCCGGATAGTGTCCGATGGATATTCAAATATCCGAACATCCCCCAAACAATTAAAAAGAAACTTATTATTATATCAAACGTGATAAAAACATCAATTAATATTAGTGGTGTGCAATTGATTATAAATATATAGTAATAGTTAATTCGTAGATTTTGGTGGTGATCTGCGGTGTGCATTTGAAACATCTAAGCTCCATTTAACTATTAATATATATGCGGGATTTTTTCAACGTTATATCAAAAAATCTATTGGTTATTGTGAATTTTTTATTTAATAAAAAATAAAATAACAAGATCTTATAATAATATAATGAACCATACAGTCGGCGCTCGATATAGTGAATCTACTACATAGTAAATCGTACGATATAGTAAATTTGGAAAATTTCCCATATAAATTCTGCTCGATATAGTGACTTTTAATATAAATCCTCGATATAATCATATGGTGAAGTTTTACTTGGTGCCCCTTATAAAGATCGATATAGTAAAGTTTTTATAAAAATTTGTTGATCATTACTTACCGTATTCTCTGGAATATAAGCACCACTCAAATATAAGCACCAGTATGAATTTGCAATGAAAAAAAAACAAAAAAATAGAAAAATAAATATAAGCACCACATATATTTCAAATTATTTTTTATTTGATTTTATTTTTATATAATAAATAAAAAATAAGAAATTTTTTTATTTTGACTATTCTTTCCCAGAGTCACCAGACTCCTCCTCTTCTAATTCATCTAATTCATTAGCTGAATCATCATTTCTATTTAATATTTCACGTTCATCTTCCTCATTTTCATTTTCATCCCCATATAAATGTAACACAAATTATCTGAAATAAAATGTCTTGAATATAAGCACCACCCACAGTTTTGTTGACCAAAACGTGTCAAAATGGTGGTGCTTATATTCCAGAGAATACGGTAATTGTATTAAAATAATAATAAATTTTTGAATTTAGTAATTTGTCATGAATATTAACATTAATATGAATTTGGTAATTTGTCGCAAAAAAATTTTAAAAGTATTATACATGAAATTGAAGAATTAAATTTAGTAAATAAA
Source organism: Entrophospora candida (assembly GCA_910592215.1). Classification (NCBI taxonomy): domain Eukaryota; kingdom Fungi; phylum Glomeromycota; class Glomeromycetes; order Entrophosporales; family Entrophosporaceae; genus Entrophospora; species Entrophospora candida. Next base: position 25,014 of record CAJVPN010000463.1, read on the forward strand.
GTAATTGAATTTAGTAATAATGTGTCGCAAAAATTAAGCAATTCATTTTTTGTAAAAATTTTGCCGATCTTTTTTTGTCAAAACCAACTCTTTCTTATATCAAGCGCCGAGTGTACATGTTAGCCAAATTTGGTTTCGCGTTTGCAAATATTTTGGTGATTTCTGGCTTTTCCATATTCCCTATATCAATGGTCATAAAAAAAAACCACCCAGAATTTTGGTTATTGAATCAAAGAATTTAAATAATTTTGGATATAATTTTGGCCACTATTAAAATTAATTTTGGCTATGAAAAACTATTTTGGCATTTTTGAATTTGGCGATGATCATTTATAAATAAAAATAATTTTGACTAACATGTCATGTATGTAATGAATCAGTCTCCTATATAGTCACAACATAATATAGTCACATTTTTTTGTTAATTTGAAAATTCCCTGCTACTAATTAATAATATTAAAAAAATGTCCTATATAGTCACAAATGCTATAGTCATCAAAACTCTTGAAATTTCACTGTGGTCTTGAGGTGTGTGACTATATAGAAGTCTGACTGTAGTATCTAAATTAACAAATATATGCCCGAAGATCTTGACAATAATAATATAATAGCAATAAAATAAAAAAAATTGATAGATAACTATTAAGTTTACATCCAAAAATATTAATATTAATTAACCAACCCAATTAATTAAACCTTATATGGCAAAATAGGTCTTAAACTTTTTTTTATTAAATGTATAGTTGGATGAAGTTTCATTAATTGAACCTTGTCTGATATCTCTATTAAATGATATATGGGGTGTCTTCTTGCTGACCAAATGGGAGAAAATATTCTTCTTGCTGCATTTCTTAACAAAAGCTGGTTATTTCTTATGCCTGTTCTAAAATTAATGATTGCTTGTAGATAGATAAATATCTGTTCAAAAATTAGTATAAATACAATTGTAATAAATGAATTGACAAATTAATATTTACCTGTTCATATTTAAATTGATAAAACAGATCATTTTGTTCTTTAGCTCAAGTGATATAACCTTCTGCTGATGGAGTTGATTGACTTTTTACATATGGCCACACAAGCCCTAAGGTCATTGCTTGTCAACAAATATTACAAATATTGCAAATAGAATCCCAAGATTTGTGATGATTATGACATTTTTTGAAATATAAAAGCTGATTTTCTGTTCTGTAGCCTTGACACTTTGCAAAATATTTAAAATCAATTCCCTAAATTATTGTTTTTAAAAGAAAACAAAACAAACAAACAAATAAATAACATATATATTTTAAATTTACTGATTCAATTCAACACATGCATGAAGCATGTTCATTTCTTCATGTAATTGACCAGGTATAAGAATCAACCAAGGAAATTTTTGTTTTAATTTGGTAGCATGATAATATGGAACACCATCACATACTACAACCATCCATTCACATGATCCATTCTTTATTCCTGATTTTTTTTTCTACATGATAAAGAACTTTCTCCACATTTGCAACTGAATTAGGGTTAATATTTAAAGGATCTGGAATATAAATTTCTAGAATATGGACATTTTGATCAGGTATTGGATTTTGTGTTAAACTTATTTGTGAAGTAGAGGTTGTTGTGGGTTTAGTGTCAAAATTATAAAATTTAAAAAAAGGTGGTTTCTGTGATTGATCTGATGAACTATATTCTTTCTCAGTCACATATTGTTTTTGTAATTCTGTTAAAGTAGGTAAACATGCCTGACATTTTGGACAGATTTGTTTTCTATTTTCTATGACTTTTTCATTGCAACTTGGGCAATATTTATCAAAGCCATTTTGAGAATTCATGTTTCTGGTAAGGTCATCATCAATTTTGTTAAATGATTGCATTTTTTATGTTTTTAATTGATCAATTATTTCATTAAGAAAATGATAAAGTTCATTGTCAAATTCTTGTTGCATTTGAGGTGAAGGGCTCAAAAGTTTTTTATATTGATCATGTGTAAGTGTGTTATACAACCATGGTTCTTGTGCATGTTGTATTTTAATCTCTGATTCTATATTAAATGCAACAAAACTTGTTACAATATGATGTACCATAGTATTAAAACCATGATTTTAAATAATTCTTTGACCTTTCTGTTCATTGTCAAAGGCCATAAATAGAAGTCCTTCAGGTGGGGGTTCTTCTCTAACTGATAAGCTCTCTAGCCACTTTTAGAAGTGAGAATAACTTCCGCTTGTTATATGATTATCAATATTTGTCACTTTTTTGGATTGTGCTAGTGAATATTTGATAGTGGATGCTAAAAGATTAATTTCTGATACATATTTCCCATGACATGATCCATATATTGCATCAACTGCAACAGATCTTTTAAAAAGATTTTCTTGGTTTAGGTCATCAGAATTATAACTATTTTGAGTTAGAGTTTCAATGAATTTCACAACAACTTGATTATG
>CAJVPN010000464.1:0-27417 GCA_910592215.1 Entrophospora candida
AAGAGCAAGTTTAATAGTATTTTTTTCAGTTATTACAAACCGATTTATTTTTAGAAAATGTAACATAGATATAACAAAAAGTATCTTGTGAATTCATTTGTAACATATAATGAATTGATCTGCAGACTATTCTGGAATCAAATCCCAATATGTAAATATCCCTGACTGCAATATTAGTATTACAAACTTTCAATCACTAAGGCTTTTGAGAAATCATTACATTTATAAAATTATTAGAGGTTTTTAATCAGGATACATTTGTAGAACAGTGGTATGGAGAGAGAATCTGTTACATCATTTAATTTTGTAAAAGCATTTTGAACAAATATTTAACAAATAGTTTTAAACGATCTTTACTTTATTCCCTATTGCATTTAACATATTTATTCTCTGAATTTTTCTCAGTGCAGCAAGTGCAATTGATCTTGATGTTTTACCACTAAAGTTCAAAGAGAAAAAAAAAACTGAAAATTTAAACTCCTGGCACTTAAATTTCTTTAAATTTATGTAAAGGCTTACTTTGAACAAATTGATAGGTTTTTGTAAATTTTTAATAGATTATGAAAAAGCAAGTTCAATACTGTTTATTTCAATTATTATTATTATAATTTAAAATAAAAGATTTTCAAAAGGCAGCAAAGTATCACATTAACTTGTTTGCCACACATATGAATTGATCAACAAAGGAGTTCCAATTTTCTAGATTTGATTTCCAAATTTGGTAATAATCCTGACTGTAATACCCCTTTACTACATGTGTAACCCCCTTTATGTCAGTGTCAAATACTTTGGGCTGCATGTATAGTTAACATTAATTTGATGATAAATATGATTAGTGGTCACTGTAAAATGTAAATTACTGTCTTGATGGTTAGTAAATTGAATATTTCTTATAAAAAAAGCTGGAGTCCCTTTGGTTATGAATGAAATATTCATGACCACAGCATATTTTAAAATTTTATTGATTTTTGTGGAAAAATAATAAACTGACTACCCAAAATAAGTTAATGTTAACTTTTGAACCATTGAGAAACTACTATTATACAATTACAGTCTGGGTTTTTACCCTATTGGTATGTTGATCCTCAGATCAACTCATATATGTTACAAATGAATTTACAAGATGTTATTTGTCATATACATAAAGAGATATATATATATATATAATGAAATGTTACAATGTATAAGAGTAGTTATACAAATTACATCACTTGTAATACCCCAAGCAGTATAAATATGCTTGATTTTAGACCAAGTTAAAATAACAATCTTCTCAATTATTGATCTTAATGAAATAGAAGTCCTAGAAAACAACATTAACTAGTTAGAGAACAAAGAACAAATTATTAAAGAATATGAGAATAAAGAACTACCAGCCTTACCTAAAAAGCAAAAGCAAAGCAGATTATCAAAACTCAAAAAGTTAGTAAGCAAAGTGAAAGAAAAGAGCAAAGAGAAGTTTGAAACCTATGTTTTGGAAAAGTTTGAAGCTCATATCTTACAACCAGAATTAGCAAAAGGAGATGAGCAAGAATGTCATTATTGCTTTGTAGATTATGATGATCCAACTAATTTAAATTTTGATACTGCTCCTGCTACTCATCAGATGATAGCACATACTGAAACAGAGCAATATTTTGATATATCTTTATTTGTAAAGACTGTAAGGTGGAATATGACAATAACATTCTTCCTCAATGTGAGGAATGTGATAAGTTAAAGAGAACAAAAGTAGGTGTTATTGTCATAAGGTAAAGAAGAAGCAAATCCAACCTCTTACTAACAGAGAATTAGTTGCCCAATCTTTCAGTTCTTGCCTAGAAAGTAAAACTAAAGAATTAGAAAAAGAATTAAAAGCTACCAAAAAGGAGTTGAAAATAAATAGAAAGGGAAAAGGTATATAGCCAAATTTCAAGAACAATCAGAAGAGTGAAGTAAAAAGCAAAAACAGGAGTTATTGGATAAAAGAAAAAGTTTAGAAGAGAAAATTAAACACCTATATAGAAGAGGAAAACAGGTAATTAAAAGATCAACAGAATGGTCAATTAACTGCTCAAATTGAAGTCAAAGAGACTAAAAGATGATCTTGATTGAAAATAAAAAAGTAACTGAGGAAATTTCCCTCTGTATAAATTGAAGTTCAAAGAAAATGGTATTTATTTTCCTTTTAAGGATTTTTTCTTTTTATTAGGTAATCATGATGCTTTCTTTCTTCTTGGTAGATTTCATAGGTAATCCTTTCTTTTCTTAAATAAGCTTCCAGTGTCTGAGTATCATTTATTTTGAAAATATAAGGAACAATTTTTTCACCTTGTTCCTTTTTTAAAATACTTCTAATAGTACTATAATTCTTGGGTTCCATGGTGGACCTAATGTAAATTAACTTCATATTAACTATGTTTATATCGAGGTAATTCTATATATCACTTAATATTAAGAGGAAGATTTTAATAATCACATTACTAAATCTTGATCCCTTAAATCTTTGGTAACATCAATGTTCACTTTGTCTGGTTTTGTTACAGCATGCCCCATATAAATTTTCAATAGACCATCAATGGATCAAGAAGTCCATCATCACGTCCTGGGCAGGTGAAATTTAAATAGACCAATAGACAAATTGAACATTCAATCAAAATCCATATATTTATTTATTAAATTTATGCAATAATATTTGTGTTACAATATTTTGAACTATATACATGTCCAAATTTGGTTGTAATGTATATAGTAATTACTATTATATTATATTTATTGTAAAATTACACAAAATTTACTGGTCTCTACAAAATTTGTAAAAATTTTCGTTATAATAGTAATAGTAATAGTAATAGGTTTTATATTTAATATTAATGAGTTTTTTGAGAATCTCTAAGATAGGTTACTTCCAAATCATCCGGCTGTGCAGATTTAACTTTATAACTTCATTTGCGATCAAATTTGTAATAAATGATACAATAGGATATTTCACCAAAGATCATCGTCCTTACATCCTAAAAATATTTAATATTGATAAGTTACCCCTTAAATTCCTTAATATTAAATTGTAAATTGTTCAAAAAAAAATAATTTATATATATTTATATGATTTAATAGACTGTGTGTGAATCAAAAAAGAAACTCTACTTGTGAACTATTATTTTATTTAGAAAAAAAAATAGAGTAAAATATAAATGGTTTCAGATTTTCTTTCAAATACAACACAAACAAATGCTGATAAAGACAATGGTGGAGGCTCTTCCGACAACTTTGCACATGGTGAAATAATTCGTATAGTCGCAGGACTTTTTGCTGTTACTGCAACTTTGTTGTCAACGATGTCTATTTGGTCGCATTTAAAAAACTATAGAAAACCAGTAAGTTTAATATTTATATATAAAATTAAAATAAACCAATGATTATTGTGATATGTTTCTTTGCAATGTTTAATTTTTCATTTATAATAAATTTTAGGCATTACAACGATATGTGGTGCGAATTATAATAATGTAATAATTAAATAAATTTTCTGATCAATTGAATTTAATGATAAAGTTTTTTAAAAATTATATAAATATTATTTATTTATAAAATATAAATTGTTCTTTTTGTTTCTTTTAGGGTACCTATTTATGCTATATCATCATGGATTAGTTTAACATCAACGAATGCGGCATTCTACGTTGATGCTATAAGAGATATTTACGAGGTAAATAATCTAAATTCAATTCAAAGGATTTTATTAAATTAATGCTTACACATGATATATTATTTTTTTAAATAATACATATTAATAATTAATACATATTAATAATTAATAGGCATTTGTAATATATTGTTTTTTTAATCTTCTTGTTAATTGTCTGGGAGGTGAAAGATCATTATTAATATTACTACATGGTCGACCACCAACTCCACATCTATTTCCAGTTAATTTTTTCCTAAGAGACATAGATATTGGTGATCCATACGCATTTTTATTTATTAAAAGAGGAATACTCCAATATGTTTATGTGAAACCAATTTTGTCATTACTTACAATGCTTCTAAAATGGGCAAATACTTATCAAGAGGGTCATATAGATATAACGAATGGATACATTTATATATCTTTGATATATAATGTCAGTTGTTCATTATGTTTTTATTGTTTGATTATTTTCTATGTTTGTACAAAGGATGATTTGAAACCTTACAGGTAAATATTTACACTGTTTTTTTGCATAATATATGTTATTGTTAATATTAATAATTATAATTATAATAATTGGTTTTAGACCAATACCAAAATTCCTTTGTGTAAAGGCTGTTATTTTCTTTTCATTTTGGCAAGGATTCATACTTTCAATACTTGTATATGCCGGAGTCATTCATGATAGTATATATATATATATATATTTTATTAATACTATTATTGTTTTATCCTAAGCATTTTATTCTTTATTAATTATTTGCTTTTTTTTTATATAGCTACAACTGACTCGGCCGAGAGTATTTCTGTATCAATTCAAGATTTTTTAATAACGTTTGAAATGGTTATGGGATCAGTAGCGCATTGGTATGCATTTTCATTCAAAGATTATATTGATCCTAACTATAGATCAGGTCGTATGCCAATCAGATATGCATTTAAAGATTGTATGGGATTCAAAGATGTTCTTGAAGACACATTAGAAACAATCAGAGGCTCGAGATTCAATTATAGAACATTTGAACCAGCAGAAGGCATGGCATATATAGGCCCTAGTCGGACAGCAAGAATTATGGCCGGATTAAGATTTACGGGTGGTGGGTCAGGAAAATATTGGTTGCCTGGACCTAATAACTCACGTTCATCATTATCTTCAGAAAGAGCGGACGACGATGATAAAAATAGTTTAAATTTTCCAGATCCAACGCCAGACGATGAAGTTGAAACAATGTATGATTATAGTAGAAAGTTGGGTAGATTTGGTGATTACAATTTTCCAGTTATATTTCAAAATTCATATGAAAGTCAGGATCCAATTAAAATCAAAAAAAAAAAATCAACATTATCTAAAAAGAATAAGAAAGGTAAAGCAAGAGCAAAAGATATTTTCAATAACAACGATGATGATAATGAAGAATATGATTTCTTTGAAGATGATGAGCTTATAAATAATCGTATTAGAAATGGGTCTTCAAGCAAAAATCGACAATTAAGTGATCCGAATGTTTCACCTTATAGAATAGGATGCATTGATTTGGTAAGAGAAATACCTAATAGTGATGGCAAAAGATTTGAAAGATTTATAGATAGAATCGAATCATCATCATCATCAAAATCATTTAATAAAATTAATGGTTACAATATTAACAAAATTAATGATTACACTAATACATCCAAGTCACTAACGTCGATACCAACATCGATAAATAATTATAATAATAATAATAATAATAATAATAATAATAATAATAATAATAATAATAATAATAATAATAATAATAACAACAATAATAGTAGTAGTAGTAGTAGTAATAATAATAATAGTAATAATAATAGTAACATTAACAATAACAACAACAACAATGATGATGATGGTAATGGTGATGGTCGCAATAATAATAGTCATATTTCTAATATAAATACTGCTAGTAAGAACATACCAATAAATATAAATCATGCCAAAGTAGAAGATGATGATGATGACGAAACAGATGAAACAGATGAATTTGATCCTCTTGGAACAAATCGTACTAGACATTTGAGTAATTCATTAAAGTCTTTAGAAAAAAATATTTGGAAAGAAGACGATTATTTCAATTTATAATAATAATAATATTTTTCGGACACTGATTGTTTTTTTAAATCCTGCTTATTTAATTCGTTGCAAAGAATTCTTTTTAAAAAATAATTTATTTACATAACATTAATAAATAAGATTTTTTTTTTATTTTCTTGTTTGAATTTTTAATTTAATACACAATAATAATATAAAAAATAAATAAATAAAAATACATTTAAAAAACAACAAATATTTTTCTATATTATTATTTTGTTTTTTTTTTTTTCTGATACGTGTAATATATTAAAAGTATTATAACTTGAGAGAACTTTTGTAAATAAAATATTAGAAAATTCAATTTCATTTCTATATAATAAATAAGTAAATTTAAAAAATTATATTATTTTTTTATATGACTCTTACTGAAGAGACAATTTTGGTCATTAATCGATAACCAATGATTCAACTGTAGAGTCAAAAGGATGCCTAACCAGTAAATCATATAAATCATTGGGTATTTTCTGTACAAATTCGACAGTCAAATTTATTATTGATTTTGCATCCAGTTTTGGCATTGTTCTTAATAATTTCATTGGGCTAAAAAAAAAAAGTGTTAATAAAAACTTATTATAATCACACAAAACAATTTTTCTCGGTTTTTTTATTATTATTTACCTCGGCGCTTCTAATAACTGATCTCTGATTAATACAAGTTGTGCAATAATACATAATATATTTAAATGAACTCCATAAGCAAATAAAAAATCCCAAAGCTTTAACAATTCATCAAGCGACGGAGTACAAGCACAAAATGTAAGAACAGCTATAAGAAGCATAAAATAAATAATTTTAAACATTAATTATAGTTTATAATTATGATGATATGATGATGATTATTGATATGATGATTTGTATACAAACATGGCAAAGCATAAATTATCGCCGTAAGATTCTTTGATTTTAAATAATTGAATAATTTTACATCTAATATTTTTAAACATTTTTCTAACAACTAAAATTAAAAATTTTAGTTAAAACAATAGATAAATATATAGGTGCATATAATATTATAAAATATAAAATATTTACTTTAATTCCGCAATGAACTCCTTGTAAATTAGGTGTTACATATAATGGACAACAAGTTTGAATAAATGTTACAAATGAACAATATGCATCTAACTCTGACATCGTATATAAGAAAGGTGCTGCTAACACATTCATTCCTTGAACATAACTTATTGATTGATTACCAGACACTAAAAAATCTTTAATCAATATAATTAATTAATGGTTTTATATTAATAAATAATTTTTTATATATTTACCTTTCATTTTCCAAGCTGTGGCATTTAATAAACGTGTCAGCATTTCTTCATTGACCCTCTCCAAAAACTTTTGATCAGTTGCCATAGTTCTAAAAGTATCACTTCTAATTTTCTCATAAACACAAGATTTTCCTTTCTTGATAAGACGAACATAATCACTAGCTGATACGTGATAAACACCTAGTAAACGTTTCCATACTGTTGATCTAAGCGAATCTGGTCTAATTAGATTTTGTATTGACGGGGACAATTTTGGCAAATTTTCTTCTGGTATTCCTTCATCAAGTATTAAACGTCTTAGCTTAGATAATGTAAATTTAACTTCTCTTTCTGTTCTATGTGATTTATTTAAAATATCTTGAATTGATTTTTTTCCTTGATTTAAAGTAATGGTGTTTCTATTATTTTTAACATTATTTGATGCAGATGATGCAGATGATTTTGATGTGAATGTAGATACATGTGATGATGATGTTGAATTTGATGTTGAATTTGATGATGTTGTTGTTGATGATGATGATGATAATGATGCTTTTAACTTTAATGATGATTTTGATGCTGTTGATTTTGATGTAATTGCTGAGTTTATAGATGCTGTGGATGTATATTTTGTTGGTGCTATACTATTATGTTTTGGCCAACCGAAAGAAGTACGTAAAGATGGTGATGATAATTGTAAATATTGTTCTTGTCGTTGTTGCTGCTGTTGTTCTAATTGCTGCTTTGATTTCATTACTATGGGTTTTGGTTCTAATAAGAAATTATAATTATTGTCTATAGTAGTAGAATTATTATTATTGTTCGTAATAACATTATTATTAGTATTATTAGCAACATTATTATTAGTTTTACTACTATTAATGTTGATTGGTTTTATATCTTCATGATTATTATTATTTAACTTAATTATTGCCGCTGAGCGTTTAAACATTCTATTATTGCTGTTGTTGCTGCTGTTGTTGTTGTCGTTGTTGTTGTCGTCGTCGTTGTTGTCGTTGTTGTCGTTGTTGTTGTCGTTGTCGTTATTGTTATTAATTATGGTAGGAGTGGGATTATTAATTGTAGAATTAAAGGTGGGAGGAATTGCAAATTGTGCGAAAGGAGAAGAAGAGCGAGAAGTTATAGTGGAAGGAGGTAAAGAATAGTTAGTGGTGGTGGTTGTGGTTGTGGCGAAAAGTTTATTATTACCAAGATGTTTAGTAGTTGTAGTGATAGTAGATATTAACAGTAATTGTTGTTTTTGTTGTTGAGAAGGCTTTTTTTGTTCTATTGAAGCTGAAGAAGGATTTTCACGAGAGGAAGAAATTTTATAAAGTTTTGGTGATAATAGTAATACAGGCGCCATATTAATATATTTTTTAATATTTTATTGTTGTAATTATAATTATTTAAGAAATAAAAGAAAAAGATCGTTTTTTCATTAAAAAAAAAATATATAATTCATTATCAAAAGAAAATTTTTAAAAAATTTAATTTATCTTTTTTAAAGTTTTTTTTTTTTAATTTAATTGAATAAATATTTTGAACTATGAAAAAGTTTTTTTTCTCATATAATTTTAAAAGTTACGTATAATGGTACCCCCTTACATAATAATAACAATTAATTTAAACTCTGCCTAACCAGGGGTCTGTCTAGGTTTTGATCAAGTGATCAATGTTTTTTATTTGTATTCCTGCATTTTCAAAGAACTGTGAAAACCTTGCTATTGTTTCTAAAAAAAAAAAAATACACCTTTATCATAAAACTAATCAGACCTCACTTTAACACCATAAGATATTTTTTCCAATATAAATCACCACAATGACAAAGCATCATTGTCCAATGTGTAAAGCGACTCCTCGCACACCATATTGTAAAAAACATCAAACTATGTGTCCAACACATGAGTTAATCCATTTAACTGAATTAGAATGTCCGAATTGCAAGAAAAAAAAAGAATTTGATGACATAAAAGAAGCAAATGAAGACCCCACAAAAAAAAAACACTATTGTCCAAAATGTAAAGAAACTCCCTCTTGTTCACCATATTGTAAAAAGCATCAAATTTTTTGTATACTGCATGAGATAACCCATTTAAAAACTGAGGAATGCCAAGGTTGCGAGAGAAAAAGGAAAATTTGTAGATAGAAGGAAGTATTTACTTCTTAATGGTATTTATATGTTATATTTATATATTTTGTATTTATTTTATTATATTAATTTTTATATTAATTATATTATAATATCACATTTAATTCAAATAAAGAAATTTAAAATCATTAAATGGTATTCTTTCAGATGTCAGTAATTAATAATGGCATAAAAAATTTTAGGCAACTCCCATAAAATCATGCATATGCGGCGTATCTTTAAACATTTTATCTATTTACCTGAAAAGTTACATTCGCTAAACTTTATATATTACATATAATCCTGAATTAGATTAAGATTTTTAAGAAATTTTAAAATTCTGCCAGCCTCCCAATACCTTATAAAACCAAATTATATATTTTGCTTTTAAATTCATCCATGTTATCCATTATGCCTACAAATTCTGGATCACAATTTTTCATTTGTTCTCGGAAAAACTTCTGAAGTTCCTCATGTTCCTTAATTTCTTCTTCTGTAGTACTTGCAAATGGATTGCCTGTAATCCATACTGGATACTCACAGAAGAATTCAATGGTTAGGTGCCTGAACATTCCCAGTCAATAATACCTGTAATCTTGGTGCCTTCCATCACAATATTTGTTGGATGAAGATCACCATGAGTTGGTACAAATTGTTCTTTGTCATCTTTAGAAAAAAAATTAGGAACTAGTTCAGCCAATATTTCGTATACTGGAGTCCATTTTTCTTGTTTTTCTTGTGTATGAGCGGTTTTTATGTATTTTATTTCTTTTTTAATTGCTGCTATGACATAATCATGGGTGTTATCAAATGGACCACGATTAACGTTTTAATTCTTTCCATCACTCACTAAAAAAAGTTGTTTCAATTGCCTCACCTACTGTAAACTCTTGAGTATCTGGGTCGATAAATATGCCACCAATTTTAGGAAATTTATGTTTTTTAAGTTCGCACATTATTTCAATTATTTGTGTGATAACTTTACATTTATCTTCTTGTTAAATTCGTCCTACACATCAGACAATGTATCACCAGGTATATATTCCATTATTATGTATTCTTGCCCAACAGGGTTTTCCTTTTTTACTCTCATAATGATACACTTTAGGCATTTTGATTTTTTTAATGTTCTCTCGAACATATTCCATCACTGCTACTTCACATTCCAGCTTCAAATGCGGTATTCCGGAAAAGCTACACGCCCGACATATTCCTTGTCATCATTCATTTTCAGCACAAAAACTTTATGGTAGCCTCCTTCGCCAAGTTTCTTTGCCAAGATACAAGACTTACCTAATATTCTTTCCGCAGATTCTTTTAAAGCTTCCAAGCTAAATTCCAGTTCTATGGAATCATTTGAATCTATGTCAGTATCACTGTTCTCATCATTTTCCGTTGTGTCCTTCCTTTGTCGCTGAATATTGATCAAGTCTTTATGAGAAGTCTTTGTTTTTTGGGAGTTTGTTTACAATTGAATAAATAAAAAATTCGGTTATACAAAAATAATAATTATTATTGTTAGAAAAAGTTTGTACCCTGTAATGTTTTCCATATATGTATATTAAATACATAATTTTTATAGGCCTCCTCCCCTAGAAACCTCAGCTAATGAATTCAAAACATTTCGTAATATTTTTAAGTATTGTTTATTATTATTATTATAGAAAATAAGGGGGAAAACAAAATTTAAAAATTTATTATTGTCAAAACCAGAAAGTGTGAACATGATGATGTCACAAAAAAAACTTCAGGGGTTCAAAAAAGATACTAGTACATTAACGAAGTGGAACGTATAATAATAATAAATGACAAATTATCTCTATGATGCAGGGTTGACAATAGACCAGATCCATTGAAGCTGATGTATTTTGGTTTAGTCTATCTGGGGCAATAAAATAGTGATTCAAATAAATCCAATGGTGTCAACCCTGCCATGATAAGTTGATACACTCAACAGCACCGCGTACTTTGACGCTAATGATCATTGATGATTCTACGGGTCATGCAAACCTAGTATGTTGGAAACTGCACAATATCTTCTATGCTGCACTACCTCTTCGAGCATGCTCTTTTATGCAGAAATCTATTTTTGTATCAGCTGATTTTGGACGTTCAAGATGATGAAAATATGAAGAGCAAGACGTGTGTGATGTGCGCTTTGGAACAGTTTGATAATAATTATGGTTATGGTGATGGCGATGATGATAAATTTCTGAAATACAAAAAAAAATACAAATATTTCAAAAAAAAAATATATTTCAAAATGTCAACCCACCTCAAAATCAAACTTATCACCGACGACGACAACGACAACTCGAGAATCTCAGAAACCACCACCACAACACCATCCAATGATCTATCCAAATACCACCCATTCAATATTGTCAACTCGATAATCAATCTTAATTCGATTAAGTTAGCATTGTTTTTATTATTATTTTACTAACACTAATAATATTTATTTTAATTAACTAAATGCAACATATTACTAAATTAGGACAAATATATGACGTTTTCCTGATTACAAAGTAGATGGTTGGTTATCCTGTCAAACGGCACCAATACCTTTAATTTCTTCATTTGTCTTAAGTTCAGAAGATAGTATGATTTTATTTTGTAGTTTTACTATTACTATATATACTGTACATGATGCACACAGCAACAAAACCGGACAAGGTGAACATTGGTATTACAAATGATTTCAGGGATCAAAAAATTTTAACTGTATTATCGGATATAATGTGATTAACTCATTTATATCGGATCTACCAAGAATTATAATACTATCGGAAGTATTTTGAAAAAGGAACAAGGTGAAAAAATTGCTCATTATGTTTTCAAAATAAATAATACTCAGAAACTGGAAACTTATCTAAGGAATGAAAGAATTACTTATGAAATTTACCAAGAAGAAAGGAAAATAATAAATGTTAGAAAAAGAAAGCAGAATGAAGATGTGCTGTTATCCAACAAAAATAATCTCATTGTTACAATATTGATTTATTTTTTCCTTTAATTCTTCTAATGGCATAAATCATAGCGATTATAAAACCTAAAAAAAGTTATACCTGCTATTCATAATCATATTTATCATTATAATTTCCTTTATTCTTTGAAATATGGTTTTTATATTCATCAGCAGCTTTGTCAAAATCTTCATTACATTTATAATCAGGAAGAATGTAAATCTTATTTTTATCAGTAATACTGTAGCTGCTTTTTTATAATCATTGGATTATCATCAATAAGATATCAAAAGCCAGAACATTTTCTCCAACTTACATCTAAAAGAAATTAACTATCATTTTCTTTGATAGTTGGAATGAATTTCAATTTATATAGAGAAAATTACTTTCTTACTTTCAATCAAGGTCATTTCTTAGTTTCTTTAACTTCAATTTGAGCAATTTGACCTTTCTTTTCCTCTTTTAACTTCTTGTTTTCCTCTTCTAGTTGCTTAATTTTTTCTTCTAAACCCTTTATCTTAGCCAATAATTCTTGCCTTTGTCTCTTACTCCACTCTTCAGGTTTTCTTGAAATTTGGTTACTTCCGATACTTCTTCAGCCTCATTCAATTGTTCTTGTAGGGAGTTTATTTGTCTCTCATAAAAAGCAGTTTGACTTAATTCTTCATTAGGCAAGAGAGGAAGTTCCTTTTCCTCCATATCTTCTTTGTATTTGACACAAAAACAAATATATTTACTAAGAACATCAAGGTAATGTCTAGTTTGTAATCTACCACATCTCTCATATTTTAATAATTCATCATTTTCAAAATTTCCTTACAGTTTTCACAAACTGCATCATCTGCAATATATTTGCCATTTGTTTTAATAAAGAAAGAAGAAATTCGATGTTATAGAATCAAATCTGCACTAATCCCTGATATGATGATTAGATTATTTAAAAGAGATCTGGAAATAATAATAGTAGAATGTGGAAAAGAAGATCCCATCACAGGAAGGAGTAAAAATCTATATGACACAATATTACCCTATGACGTGATTAACAAATTCCACCAACTTTGCTGTATTTGGAATTGTCATTTATGGTAAGTGTTTACTTAAATGGGTTGCTTAAACATTAATACCAAGTTAATTTTTATTTTCAATACAAATACAGAATTGCACTACAGCATCTATTCAATGCAATTAAAAGCTCCTGAATTATATTGTTTCAAAAAATATTTCATGGAATTTTTCCAAAAAACCTGCAAAATTTTGATGTTCTTTCCAAATCATTAAGAGACTTCATCCATTTAGAAGTAAATATACACATATTTCAAGGCTTTATTGAATCATTATAGAGTTATATTCGAACAAATATTAAGAAAAATGTGATGATACTAGATAAAATTACAAAATACAAAAAAATCATTTTTATAAAATAATTTGATTGTTATTCATGTGAATCAATCAATTGATTTTAACCGGTGTGTTGTAGGATTTAACAATGAATGAGTGTTGGAATTACATAAAAGCACATTTTTAGAATATTAATTTTTAAATTATCTCTATTAAAAATTCTTCTGATTTCATATTAACTATTTTTATCTAGAGATAGTCTTAAACAAAACAAATATCATGATCACATCACATTACAGTTCACTTTGTCTGTTTTGTTGCAGTATGCCCCGTATATTAAATTAAAGTTGCAGATCATTATATATTTTCATTGGTCCAGAATAAGAAATTAGACAAGTAAAAAAGTTTTAAAATATAATTTTCTTTTTAATATCATTTTTACGAATAAAAAAATTAATGATTTTTAAAAATATATAGATAGGTACATTAAAAAAATATATAGAGAATAATTTCTTTTTCGGTGTTAGTTTAATAATGTGTATAGATTTTTCTTTATTTGGAAATTTCTATTATGATCCTTTCTTTTCTTATCAAACAAAATCAACATCAACTAAATAAAACAGTGTCTTGTAATTTTGTTGATATCTGGTTTTGGAGTTCCGGATGAGTCAGATCGGGTAAATCTAATTTACGACCCCAATTAGAAAAACAGAAAACTCGACTCTACCCAACTTGTTCGGAAATCTATCTAAATTAAGGAGTCGTGATCCCCGTATCCAACTCGAGTATAATGACTTAATATTTTTTCCACATTAGTAGTCCCGACAAACCCAAGGCCATCTATCAAAAAATTTGTTATCAGCAGTTTTAACAATTCTAATTTTATTTTTGATGAACGGCACAGTTGACCACAAGTACTTTTTCCTATGTATTTTTTAATTAATGTACGAGAATGCACCAATCACTTAGCACAAAATCACTTTGCCATCTTATTAATATAAAGAACAGTCAATAAGCAATTCTACTTGAGCTTTGCTAAATAAATCTCTGGTTCAATTAGTGGTTAATTTTATTGCAGCCAAACCTTGTAAATAAACCTATAAAACTACTGCTTATCCGAGATGTCAAATCATTTCCTTTTCTATTAAGATTACTACACAATTGCCTTTCTTAATAAATTATCATTGCCATATTTGTAATGCCATAATTGGGCTTAATTATTTGAACTCTTTAAGTCAAATGGCATATTAATATATAACTATTTATAAAGAAAATTGAGAATCCATAATTATTGCCATAATCACTTTTCTTCCAAAAACAATTATGGCAAACAAATATATTCACACAATCAATAATTTCTTTTAATTAATAAATCTGAGCTAGCACAAAAATATGGAATTGATGCAAGCCAAGTCAGTAGTAATACTGATAAAATTCTTATCAAACAAAAGCTAAGAGGTTTTCTGAGTTATTAAATTAAGATATTCTGGCTGATCATACAAATTTAAACAAAGATACTCAATCCGCAACATGATGAATCACAAAACGCACCTATTAAACAACTTCCAGAAATCAGAGACATCTTGCAAAATCTTCTTAAAGAATATCAATTAGAAGATATTTTTAATTGTGATGAAACTGGCTTTTTTTGGAAAATGGAACCAAATCGTAAATTATCAAGAGGTTCCATTTGAGGTACTAAACAAGACAAAGATAAGTAATTATATGCTATTGAGAGATAAATTAATTCCTTTATTTATTCACAAATTTCAAAACCAAAGAACATTAAAAAGCGTTAACAAATTTCTTTACAGAGCATGGATGCTGGAATTATGTAATAAAAAATGAGCATTGCGAAATAGAAAGATATTATTGCAGGAATAATTCACACTTTCAAGATTTGTTAATTCAACACCGACAACCATTATTAATAGTTGAGACTGGGATTCTTACCGTGGAAAATGAATCATTTGATAATGAAATTGAAAATTCAGCTAATTGTCATTGAAAATTTAATTGATGAATTGTCATTTACCTCTTCATTAGAAGCAGAAGAATATCTTATAATTGATAATGATGAAATAAATGATGAAATGATAACTGAGGAAGAAATTATTGCTTCTCTCAAGTCAATTGAAGAGGAAGTTATCATTGGAAGTAATATGACTGCGCCTAAGGGTTCAATAAAAGATGGATGCTGTAAATGCCTTCAAGACTTCTCACAATTTTCTTAAACAAGGTAATATAGAAATAGACTAAATCTTTAAGAAAAATAGCATTGTTAAATATTCAAAAAAAAGTATTTTTAGACAATCATTACCACTTTTGTTAGAGTATATATATATACCAGAGCTAACTTCCCGGAAACAGAATACATTCTCATGCAAAAAGAAACAGAGATTCCTTGGGTCATTGGACGGAACATTGCGAGGAACAAGAATGAGCATAAAATAGGATATTCCAAAAGAGATATTCCATTAATAGAGTTATTGATGCTTCTTCACATGATTAAGATTTTCTTAATTTAATCAAGTTCTGCGTTGTGGCTGCTGTTCATTCCGTTGGACTGGAAATATTGGAATAAAAAAAAAAGAATAATATTAGGAAAAAATGAGACAAAAAAAGGAATATCGGAGAAATTAAAAAAAAAAAAGAATATAAAAAGAATTTGAATAATGACAAATATGAAATGGATGATTATAAAGATTTATTTGTGTAAAAGTATTTTGTTTAATCAAAGATAAGAGCTTTGAAAATTTTATTTAGTACCAATATTCTAATAGAAGAAAATAAAAAAAACCAATATGATTAATATAAGATAATAAAAGTTGTTTGTATATTTGATGATTAATATCCGAACTAGTTAAGACCATGTTTAAATTAAGAAAGATAACAACACTATCAATCAATGTACATATTAATATATATTAATATTATAAAATCAAATATCCCTCCTTCCTTACACATTGCTCCTTTTTTAAATAAAATTATAACGTAATAATAATGATAACAAATGGTAATTAATACCCTTGCAAAAAGTAAATCTAACCAATTGAAAAAGATGATCTGTTGTTGTTGCTGTCATTGATATTGATATTGTAATGCAAATACAACCACCATTGTAATTTTAGTTGTTTATCAATTCTTAATCTATATTTCATCTATAGCTATTTGTTATTTCTTGAGAGGTATTCTGTAATCATGTTTGCCCAAGGTAGTTTGATCTTTTGTATAATGAACTAGATTTACATTCTAAATATACGCACACATGAAGCATGATAATGGGTGGATAGTAAAAATTTCTAATGCTTGACATTATGTTTTAATTAGTTAACAATTCCAAATTATATTTCACCAAGGTTCGAACATGGAAGGAACACAAGTTAAAAATATATGATCAATGAGTGTGATTTCCACCAGATATTTGAATCCGGATATTCTCTTCATTTTAAAAATCATATTATTATCCAGATATCCTATTCATTTTAATTATTGCAATCCAGACTATTATTTTAATTCGGATATCTTGTGCATTTTATAAATAATAATAAAGTTGTATTAGGACATTCGAAATGCAGTGTTGTGCCATCTATGGTTCCAATAAAATTTCATTGGAGCATTCTAATAAATTCCAATTGGAATTGGAACATTCCAAATGTGGTTCCAATGAAGTTAACTAATTACAGTGCCATATACACGAATTTTATTGGTTAATATCAATTGAAGATCTATATTGGAACATTCCAATAGCGTTACAATGTTCCAATTGCACAATACTGTCGAAATGTTAAAATTTTATGCGAAAAAATTTTTTTCAGACACACAAATCGGATATTAATGTGTAAACAAACCCTGAAAATGAACATAAACATGTTTAATATTAATGTTTAATGTTGTTATTATAAAAAAATTCCTTTTTTTAAAGTTTGGTAGTGTGTTTTCTTGTTGATTAAACCATCATGTTTAAAGTTCGCTTTATTATTGTTTTAATGTGTATGTACAATTGGTTGATCAGTTGATCATCTTATTATATTTTGTTGACAGTAGTCTACTGACAACTAACATAAGATGAGTTGTGAATTCTAATTTGACATTTTAAAGAAGTAATTATTTTATTCTATTTTTCCCCTAGGTTCTTGGTAAGTTTCTATTGGTACTTTGCTTAGTGGCTTTTCTTTCGGCTCTTATCAAAGGATTCCTTCATTTATTTAATAGTTTTAGTATTATTTACTTTGAAACATAAGGAGCATGCAGTTTTCATCCTTCTCTTTTCTTCTGATGGTGCTGTACTTCTTAGATTCTATGATAAATTTCTATGTGGAGTTAATATTAATGATGCCGGTCGATTTTATTTTTAAATTAGCAATAGCCTTCTAATTTAATCTTCTAAACTTGGAAACCCTTAAACTTATACGGTGCAGATCATCATAATTACAAAATTATCAGTTAATGAAATCAATTTCTTTTTTAATACTGAATCGAATGGATGATTATTTTTTTTTTAGTTTTTAGTTAGTTTTATAATATTTTGATAACAATCATTAAATATTATGAGAAGTGAAGTTTATGTATTAGTATAGTGATTAAATTAGCAAAAGGGCTTTTGACATATATATTGCCTATCTAGTCTTGACATTTTTTAAATTCTGCGCATGAGTCATTATGAATAAAAATACGTTATTATGATTAATATTAATATGTATCTTTTTACTTATTTGTAGTTGTATGAGTCTTTCATTCTTGAATTTCATGATAACATTTATTATTACCATTTAAATCAACAGTTACGAAAAATAATAAATATTTGGATTAAAAATCGAGTCAGCAGACACTCGAGTCAATTTTGGTGCACAGAGTAACTGTTTATGTATTGAAGCCCACGACATCTAAAAGTGTAAATCATAAAAATTGCGCGAGTCAAATTTGACGATTTTATTAATAAATAATCAATTTATTTTTTTAAATATAAAAGATAAAAAAAAACTTTGTAAAATTCGGATTGTGACTAAACTGGCACCGGTCCTGGGACTTTTCTCATTTCTATTCAAAACAATGCTAACGTCAAAAATAATTGATTATTATTTTAACCAAGAACTGAAATCTTTGCTCAAACTGATCAGCACAAAAATCCCTCTACGAATTTCATCATAAATTATATTTCTGGAATTTAAAGTCTTTATAATCCTTACCACCAAGCCTATATTTTTAACTTCTGCTAAAAATTTCGAATGGTTTTTTTTTGTGAGCGAAAAGGTTTCCTTATAGCCTGTTTTTGTGTGTTCTATGACACACCCATCCTTCAAGTATTTTCTATCATGTAAAAAGGAAAATCTGAAAAAAATTTTACTTGCTATTATGGATAGAAATAGACAAGATACTTAGTTCCAAAATCCCAAGTTACAACTTAAATACACACAAACAGGGCGCCAATATTCTTACATTTTTCCGGGGTGCTGACTTTGCCAAACTCACCAATAAACTCATCAATAAGTTCAGATGATTGATGAGCAACTATATATAATTAAGAAATGATACCGGCAAACATTTAAGTATACGTTTATGATAGATATCACTGATCTATTACTTACCTTCTGGTCCTTCAACTTTAACGTCAATCTGTTGAAAAACCTTGCAACGAATAAATATTTGATACCATCAGGTTTTGACTCAAAAAAAAAAAAAAAAGTAAATATTAATCAAGCCTTCACCTTAGGATCAGTACAGAAGTCTATCACCTTCCATCCAAATGCAACTTCTAGTTCGTTCAAAATATCGTCTCGGTAAATTATCGTAGACACACATGCACTCGGAATCTCTATCCGAGCAAGTGCCGAGAAAACGTAGCGAGCTCGAGTTTCATCTTGAAGAAGGTCATCAAAGGATGGCTTGTCTTCAGCGATCCATATGCGAATGTCATTGGCACGGAGACGGCCCATAGCATCAGTTTCCTGTTCATACCAGGAGGCCATAATATCATATAGCGCGATTATTCTTGAGTCACCCAGTCCCTCTATATCATCATCAGTGCGAATCAGTTTGTCAGAAGATGCATTAGCCTTGATAGTACATGGCAGCCAAGGTAGGCTCTTTATTGTTAACTTAAACTCAGATTGTGTCATACGCTCTGTAGGAATGATGTGAAAGTGGAACGCTTTCTGTTTAACTGAAGGAACATTCAGATTTATCTTGCCGGTGTATACTAGAGCCAACTTCTCGTGAAAGAATTCATTTTGATGTAAAATGAAACAGTCGTTCCCTTCGCCGTGATATTTTATGTTCGGAACATTATGAGGGTTACTTGTGGGTACAAAACAGGATATTCCATGTGGTATTTCTTTTTTGTTGTCATTTGGGTAATGCTTCACATATATTCCATCTTTTATGAAGTCTGTATTGGTAATATTTGTTTTAGCGTTGATCCGGTGCATTGGCCAATTGATTTGTTTGAAGCGCGAGCCTTTCCTCAGAGGTTCCATTTCTGTAGATATATATTGCTGTTCCATCGATATTAACTTTCAGAATTTTTCATTGGAAACAAAAATGGTTTTGCAACGTCTTAGTGATACCAATATAATGGTACACCTATAAAAGTTAATGATTTTCACATGTCTTTAAAGGCCTACCACCAAAAAAAATAATGAAAAGGGTAAAAACTGATAGAATTAAAGCCAAAACAAAAGTTTTCATTTTATCATGAAATTTTTTAATCCTGTTGCTGCATCAAGCGAAGATTTCAATCCTATATTAATATAGAAATAGTAATCAAACTAGAATTCACGTGATTAGTGTAATTTAAAAAATAAGATTTAATATGTAACGAATGAACACCAGTTGATCAGGCACATGCAGCTTTCTCATTATTATCATTGCCATTGTCTTCATCATCACCATTGTCGTCATTATTATTATCATCGATTGAGATAATCTCGATGATATTTTTCTTTTTGTTCATGATTAAAAAAAAGGAATTTTGATACTTGGTTATTGAAGATATTTTCCAAATTTGTAGTAACTCTGTCAGACCCGTGCTGACTCGAATTCTAAATCAACTTAATAATAAAATAAATATTTAATAGCCCTATAAATCCAGTCAATTTAATTGATTTAAAAAGATGCAGATAATTATAAGAACATTGTGAAGCGGTTAAGAAATAATTAGAGCAATGATTTGATCAAAAGAGAAGGCGAATTATTGCAAAAATAAAAAAAAAGTAAGTGGAAAAGTGTAAACTTGGTTTAGAAAATGGGACTATTGCTAGATCGTAAGCATTAAATAGAATAGATGAATTAATTAATTAATGATAACCTAATAAATGATACTGGCTAATGAGATAAGAGGTGATTTAAGAGAATAATCAGCTTATTTTCTCTATGGGAGGAGGATATTGAAGATGCAGTTAAACAATTTGATCCCTGAAATTTTAAAAAAGATTTGATTTTCCAGGGATATGTGAATTCGTTATCATAGTAAATAGGCTTATAAATAGTTTCATTTTAAAAAAAAAAAACTCTTTAGTATTAGTATTCACTCATCAATATCGTAAAAAACTCGAAAATTTAAACTTTATATGGAAAAATTACTATTACTATTGTTTACAGAATTAATAGACAAAGTCAGGTGGCTATATCTTGTGTCACGTTGATAATAATAAGAAGTTTATTATTCTTCAATAATAATATCTACAGGAAAAAAAAAGGAAAACATGACATCGAAAGCTCCAATTAAATTGTCAGAATATCCTCTTCGCCCAAATTTTGGTTCCTCAGGACGTCTTATACAAATTAGGGCCAATTTCTTTGAAGTTATAAGCTTTCCTGGTAAACCTTCAGGAATGCTTTTTTTTTTGAGGAAGCCCAAATCAAAAGGAAAACTAGCTAAAACTACTAATAAATAAAATAGATTTTAATGTTTACCAGTATGATGTCAACATTAGTCCTGAAGTTCCACCAGGTTTAAATCGTAGAGTTTTTAAGCATTTGGAAAGTCTAGGGACTCTTGGTGGTGTTAAGCCAGTTTATGATGGTAATATATATACCACAAATTAAATTTATTTTAATCTATTTCAAGAAAAAATAATCTAATTTTCAATTATTTTATAAATGAGGCCGTAATAATGCCTTTACAATCAAAGACCTTCCATTCGGAGATGCATTAACTATAGGAGTTAATAATTATTCAGATCATTTTATTAAGATTTGAATTTTTTGTGTATATATAATCAGATCTAATTATAATATTTATATTTTCTTAAATAATAAGATTACTCTTCCTGATGATAATCAAGTTCAAACTTCCAGACGACCTCCCAGAAATTTTACAATAAAGATGAGAAAAGTTGCAGAAAAAAACCTCGAAGAAGCAATTCGTTTTGTAAATGGAAAATCTGCGCTGTCAAATAACGTTTTAACAGGTGACATTTTAATTATTTCAATAACTACTTTTAAAAAATTAGGTAGATATAATTTATTTATTACATATTTACATTTTAATTTCTAGCTATTACTGCATTGGATGTCTTGATTAATCAAGTACCATCAAACCAGTTTAAGGCTATTGGACGTAGAGCATTTTATTCCCCGGAAAACTCTCAACCTTTAGATGGAGGTGCTGAAGTTTGGTCAGGATACTGGCAATCCTTACGACCTGGTCAAGGTACGACATAATTTTTTTTGTATCGGAAAAAATTTTTTAATAAAAAAATAATATAGAAACATTATTTAATACTGTTTTGATAATAATAGGTCGATTTTATATTAATTTTGACACAAGTGCAACAGCATTTTATGAAGCTGGTATAAAGAATAAATGATCTCTCCCATATTTATATATATATTTGATTTGGTGATACTTAGAATTTTTTTGTGACCAATATAGGCAATCTTGCTGAAATTATAGCAAAAATATTGGGAGCTCGTAGAGTAGAAGATTTACGACGTGGTATCAACGAGAGAGATCGTAATAAATTAGAAAGAACATTAAAATCGTTAAAATTTCATGTTACACATAGAGGTCAAAACTTTAAACGTAGATATAAAATTAAAAAACTATCTGATCGACCAGCACAATACATAACTTTTGAAAGAGGTTTGCTGTTCTTGAATTCCTGACTTTATTTTATTTTTTATTTATATCGGTGGCTAAAAAATGGGTTTATTTGTTATTCCAGAAAATCAAGACCAAATTAATGTTGTCGAATACTTTCATACAAAATATAACCTTAGATTACAATATCCATTTTTACCATGTGTAACCACTCAAAATGGCTCCTATTTTCCTCCAGAAGTCTGTTATGTTGAACCTGTAATTATATTGTTATTATACATCATTAATGTGACTCGTTACCATTATTGTTTTATTAAAAATCAAGCATTTTAGGGACAAAGAATCACAAGGAAGCTCACTAGTAAACAAACAGCTGATATGATCAAGTTTACCTGTCAACGTAAATTTTTCAATTTAGTTTTTTCCCCTTAAAGCCAGACTTTTATTTATTTAATTAACTAATTTAATTCAATAATTTTTTATATAGCTCCAAGTTCTCGCCAAGAAAAAATACAAAGAGGATTTGAGTCATTAAACTATGATCAAAATGATTATTGCAAACAATGGGGATTAAGAACATCTAAACAAATGGCTATGATAGAGGCCCGTGTACTACCTTCCCCTAAAGTGGCATATCATCCAGTATGATATTTATATATGTTTTTTGTGATTTTGATAGTATACATAGTATGTTTTTTTTATTTGATCTCTCAAAAAAGACTTTATTATACTTATAGTCTAGTCGTGAAGCAAGTTTTACTCCTCAACTCGGAAAATGGCAACTTGGTCCTGGGAAAAAGGTTGATTTTTAATTAATAAATATATTTAAATGCATATGTGTTAATATATTAGATTATCAATAAATTAATATATACATGTATATACTTTTTTAGATGTTACAGGGAGCAACTTTGGAATCATGGTCTGTAGTGGTATTTTCCAACCCCCAACATGTCAAGATAGAAGTTGTACAGAATTTTATTCGTGAATTGACAAAAACATTATCAGAAAATGGTATTTAGAAAAACATAGAGAAAGTGAAACAAACTAACAATAATAATCGCATAATTTTGTCCATGATCGTAATAATAATCACATAACATAATAAAATCGTATATAGGAATGAATATTGCAAAGCGAGATCCACCAATATTTCATGAAAATAGTCAAAGAAGTACCGAAGAAGCTATCAGGAGAGCATATCAAGCTGCTGGGAAGGCAACAAATATAAAACCACAATTAATTATTTGTGTTTTACAAACACGTTCAAATTTGTACGACGAAATAAAGAGGGTCGAAGGTACAATATTAGGTGTTCCAACACAGGTAAATAAACATATATCTGTGACGTATACGTATTAACGATTTACGATTATTAGTTATTAACTCTTTATATTATATATATATATCATTAGTGCGTGATGTCGAGTAAAATTTCCAGAATAAACAAACAATATTGTGGAATGTTGGGTTTAAAAATTAATGTTAAACTTCAAGGAAGTAATATGTCTTTACAAAATGGCTTTCTTCCATTTTTCCAAGATGAACCAGTAAGTAATAAAATATTAAATAAACTTCTTGGCAAATATATAATTAATAATATTTCTATTATAGACTATTGTATTTGGTGCTGACGTTACCCATCCTAAATTTGGTATGTCATTATTCTTTTTTTTTAATCAATATACAAATAAATATTTATGTACTCATTACTTGACTATGTTTTTAGGTGAGGAGACAACACCTAGTATTGCAGCGGTAGTTGGATCATTTGATCCAAAAGGAACGAAATATGCTACCTCGATTAGATTTCAAGCACCCCGTACCGAAATCATTTCATCACTTCAAGAAATGGTTCAAGAACTGTTAAAAGTTTTTTATAAAGAAACTAAAAGGAAACCGCAACGAATTTTATTTTATCGTGATGGTGTTAGTGAAGGACAGTTTGAGGCTGTTAAAACTACTGAAGTAGAACAGATTAGAAAGGCTTGTACCCAACTAGAAGCCACGTATAAACCAGCCATTACATTTATAGTTGTTCAAAAAAGGCATCATGCTAGGTAAAGAACAGAGGTTTTTAAGATGTGTTTTTAACTTTATTTTTTAATTTTTATTATTATTAATCTGAAATTATAGATTCTTTCCTACGGACTCCAAGAATGTAGATAGATCAAGAAATTGTCTTCCAGGTAAAGATTGATTGATTGAATATTAAAAGACCTCTTAATAATAACAGTAATAATAATTATAATATTGATACTTTTTTTATTTTGAATCAAATATAGGAACCGTTGTGGATAAATCTATAACACATCCATTTGAATATGATTTCTGTAAGTATTATTAAATTGCATACAAGTATATATATTTATGTATAGATAAATATAAACATGTAGGCATTGTTAATTATTTAATAAATAACAGATTTATTATCGC
The DNA here is from genome assembly GCA_910592215.1 of Entrophospora candida. Taxonomy (NCBI): domain Eukaryota; kingdom Fungi; phylum Glomeromycota; class Glomeromycetes; order Entrophosporales; family Entrophosporaceae; genus Entrophospora; species Entrophospora candida. Next base: position 24,951 of record CAJVPN010000464.1, read on the forward strand.
ATCCCGGCTTACAAGGAACATCCCGTCCTACTCATTATCATGTTTTAGTTGATGGTAATTATTTTTATCAAGTTTTATTGATTTGTTTGATTTGAAACTAATTTGGGGTTTTTTATTTGTTTATTTTGTCTCTAGATAATAAATTCAAACCGGATGTTCTACAAACTCTTACATATAATTTTTGTTATCTTTATGCGAGATGTCCACAAGCAGTTTCTATGGTTCCACCTGCATATTATGCACATTTGGCAGCGTTTCGTGCAAGGTAAATTTGTATATAAAGTATAAACAAGATAAAGATATATGTTAAATATATTTTTATGTTACTTTAGATTTTGGAAAAAAAAACCAACCCAGTTTGAAGATGACAGTGCTGATAGCGAACAAAGTACCAACGTAGAAGATTATGGTTTAATGAAACCTGAATTACAAAAAATCATGTTTTATATTTAAATAGAAACAAAGAGGTATTATTGCTATTTTAAATACTTAGAACTTTGCATATATATATTTTATTTTATCCGAGCGTTTTTCTTTTGCTTGTATATATATTTATTTACTATTAAGATGAATTATTTTATTTTGATTTATAGAAAAAAATTTTTTTTTTGCAATATATTACATAAATAAAAAGTTTGTTAAAAGAATATATATTAAATTAAATAAAATCCATAAAAAATAAATAAAGATGATATTCTTTAGAATCTTTTATTTGATTGACTTTTATACATTCTATATACCAATACCAATATACCAAGAAAAATGGCCGTTGCAATAAGTTTAAGAATGTAAACAAATATAGACCAATTTGATGATCCTTGTGGATCGGAGTTTCTAAGAGTTGGCTATATATAATTAAAAACAAGAATTAGTGATTATATTAAATTTATTTTATTTTTATAAATGATCGAGTTTACCTTGTGTAACCTTGGAGGAACCGACACAATATTGTTTGTTGTGACACTGATAATGTCATGATTATCTATTAAAATTTATATATAAGTTACAAGTTTAGGTCAAGAAAAAAAATATATGTATATATATAAATATAAAATTTTAAGAAAAATTCTTACCACTAACTTCACCAGTTAATGCACTAAAACCAAGATAAGCGACATTAGGAATTGTAACATTTGGAATTGTGAAACATGGTTCCCATTGATCCCAACCTTTATATTGTAACTTGAGCTAAATAAAAAAAATTCATTTTAGAAAAATTGATAGAGATGACGATGAGAATATTATCATTTTTTTTTATCTACTAACCTCAAGATAAGTATTCTTGTAATATGTAATGCGAGCTTTTGTCGGAACAGGTTTTCCACGTATATCAGCCTAAATTTGTTATTATTATTATTATTATTATTATTATTATTATTGAATTAATGATTATAATGATTAAATGATGAAAATATTGTTAACGAGCTTTTTTCAGAAAAAATTACCTCACATCCTGCTGCCTCATTACTCTTACCATCATTACCAAGATCATATTCAGTTTTGCCATCACCAACCATAGCCAGAACATAAGGAAAAGAATGCTAATCACATACATACACATATATATATATAACTATAAAAGTCAGTTATACATATACACATAATATAATATAGTATAATATATAACAACATTAAGGATTGATTACACTATGTTTGGCATTAGGATAAGTATCAAAAAAAATCCCCAAGCCTTCAAATTTATCAATAAAACCAAAAACAGGACCAGGTTTTGCACGCTCTGTTGTAAACCACACAGCCATTCCATCACCAAAAAGCGTTGGATTATTTCCATGAATTTTAAATTCAAATTCAACTTGCCAATTCGTAGAAGTCAATGGCTAAAAAAAAATTATCATCAATTGATTATTATCGATTAATTGATTACTATTTGTTTGACACCTAAAGAAAAAAATAACTTTTTCTTGATTTTGTTTATTATTTACCAGACGGCTCCATAACCAACCTGTTTGAGAAGGTCGGTCATGTGTTAATCTAATATGTCTATTTGTGTTAATCACGGTATCAGCACCAAAATCAAACCATCTATTTTGAAGGTCTTGATCTATATATATATACAGGCAGAATTGTATTTATTTCATTTATTACTTTTTATTGTTGTTGTTTTAAATAATAATTTTGATTCGTTGCACTTACCAATATATGGCATATAGATGGAATGTGTCCTTAATGGAATCACACTTTCACCTTGATTATTGTTCTCGAGGGATGAATCAACATTCGATGCGAGTAATAAAATAATAAAAACTAATAATGAAGTAAGGCCTTCAATTAGAGGCTTCATCGTTAATTATCTTGGAATAATATTTTAAAAAAATTTTTTTTTGGTATATATGTATGGTGCAAGTCATTTACAGTGTTGGAAATTCAGTGTGCGTGCTAACCAGATATGGAAATTATCAGCGGATTTTTGCAAATAGTTGCCAAATTTGGTTAGCACCGCACCCTC
>CAJVPN010000465.1:0-27410 GCA_910592215.1 Entrophospora candida
ATTCTGGATCTCTTTCTATTTTTTTATTGCTTTCCATAACTTTTATCATGTTTGTTGATTAATACATTATAAGCATTTTCAGCAGTCCGAATCATTTTAGAACCCCACCCTCTCCAAAAAATATGCTAAAATATAAATATAGATGATAGAGACTGGAAAAATAGATAACTAAACTAAAAAATACTAAAATATAAAATAATATGAAAAGCCTAGAATCAAAAGTTTATTATCTGAATTGAGAAGAAGATAGCAAGTTAATTTCTCAAATTATTGACAAGGAAAAGGAAAGAGAATATATTCAACTAGAATTAGGTGAAAGTTTATATGATGATTTATGCAAAATGGTGGCTGAACAATTTCAACTGATGAAAGAATTAACACCAGTAAGTTCGCACCACCACGAATTACATGAAGGAAATTACAAAACTGCAATTTATTCTTTAGTTTATAAATGAGAAAAAAAGCGAACTGGATTATTAGATGCTTGAGCTCAATTAGGTTGTCGTTTGGCCCGCAGTCAGTATTTTACTAATGGGAATAAACGGACTGCTTTGTTATCAATGATAACTTTTATTCACTCGTGTGGTTTCCGTTTAAAAGATGATGAGAGCAATAAATTCCTTTTAATGAAGTGAGAAAAATTATTAATGGATATAGTAACAACAGAAAGTGAAGAACTAGCCATTGAATTAACTAAAGAACGAATACTATTAGAAATTATTAAATAAATTTGTTATGAATATAAATAATTTGGAAAAACAATTAAAAAAAAGTCAAAAAAAAGGTCGTTTAAACTGAAAGGAAGGAATGATGATTACTAAACAAAATAAAAGTTTGCTGGAAGTAGTAAAGCGATTGGCTGATAAATAAAATTTGGGGAGTTGCTTCTAGGCTCTCCCCTTAAAAAAACCCTAGATTTATTAAATAATGCCTCGAGAAAAAGTTTACCGAACCCCTGAACAAATCAAGGAATTACAAAAAGAACGAAGAAAGAAATACAAAAAATACTTTCAAAATTACAGCAAGTATTATTATTTAAAAAAAATCTTGACTGACCCAGATTATAATAAAAAAAATCATGCCAAGAAAAAAGAACAAAACAAGTAACATTAAAACTGTTTTCTCTTTTTTTACTCCAACACTAGTAAAAATAGGGAACAAAAAAATAGTAAAATTACTTAATATCTAATCTAATATGACTAATGAAAATAATAACACTTCCCTAACCCAAGAAACCGGTATTAATCGCCAATTATTTAAAGAAATTATTAGCAATCTTCCAGAAGAAGACCAAAAACATATTGGTGAATTTAGCAAAGAATTCAAAAATGATACGGCAGCAGAAATCTTAAAAGTAGAAGATAAAGATAAAATAAAGGCTTATGATAGTTTAAATATTAAAGATTTGCCGGAAGACTGAGAATTAAAACTAGCCCGCCTAAAACATTTAGAAAAGTTATTATCCGAATATGAACCTAAAATAGAAGAATTAAAAACTTGAACTGATACCTTTGGAGAAAAAAAGCCCACTGAAATCCAAGGAGAAATCAAAGATTTAGAAGTTAAGAATAAAGAAATTAGTGAAGAGTTAATTACTGAAAAAAATAACCATTCTTTAACTAAACAAAAACTAAATGAATGAAAAGGAATTTTGCCTAATCAAACTCCTATTCAAGTTAAAGAAAAATTAACTGAATTAGAAAATAAAGTAAAAGAGTGAACTCAGTTTTTTAACTACCGGGAATTGCCGGAGATTAAGCAAGAAATCGAAGTATTAAAAAAAAGGCCAGATATTTCCATTTCTACCCAACAATTCTGAGATGACTATGCCCAAAGAAAGAGTTTAGAGCAGAGTGATTTAGATCGACAAGAATTAGTTAGAGAAAAAGAGAAAGTGGTTGAATTAACTGAGCAAAACAATTATTTTTTGCAACAAGCCAACCGTATTTTAGAAAGTATGAGATTTAAAAGATATGTTTTAGACGAACCAGTTATTACCATTAACCAAGCTCAAGAAAAAATTACTAAATTATTAGAACGAAAGGAAAAAGAGTTGGAAGATTATCTTAATGGTGAAAAAGAATTAGTTAATAAAGAACTAGATTTTGAATTAAGTATTTATCCAGAAAAAAAAGTAAGAGCCAAACAGATTTTAGAATGAATCAAAGATGTTAAAACTAATCAAAACTATCAGAAATTATTTGAACTGTGGAGCGGAAGCAAGAAATACAATAAAGAAAATGATTTTGCTGATGGTAGTCTTGGTTTGTTAAAAAGGTATTTGGAAATTTATTCTAACGAAACCGAAAAGAAAGCAACAGTTTTGCATTCAAATGACTAAAGAGCTTTCTGAGGAACAAAAAAAAGTAATTAAAAAACTAACTGAGGAAAACCTAAAACTCGAAAAGATAGTCGAAAAATTTCATCAATCAAAAGAAAATTTTCCTGATCAAATTCCCCAAGGCAAACTAAAAAAACACTTTGTTCAAAACATCAGTACAAATAGAAAAAGTATTAATAAAAAGGAATATAAAACTTGTGAAATTTGTTTGCAAACTAAAAAAGATAGTTTCAAATATTCACGGATTTCTGCAAGAGGATTTAACACCTACCATGTTTATAGAATTTGCTCTTTTTGTCAAAAGACAGTCCAATTAGTAGTAGGATAAGGGTATGTCTATATAAATAAAAATCATGTCAAAAGAACAAGAACTTATTAATTGAATGACTGAAATTAGAAAGGATCTTACCTTCCCTAAAAAAATCAGACTATTAAAAGACTATTGAGAAAATAAGGACAAAATCCCCAAATTAGAAAAGGATGTAGAAAGTTGAAAATCTGCATGAGAAATAGTAAAGGAAAGTAACAAGGATTTAAATAAAAAATTAACCCAAAATCAAGAACAAATCACCATTCTAATCCAAAAAGCCAACCTCCTCCAAAAATTAGAAGAGGAATTAACCGACCTTTATAATACTTGCCAATTTACATCTGAAACACGTTCTATTCCGAATCTTAAAAATTTTTTTCAGTGAACTGTAGAAAATAGTGATTCATTAGAAAGAGAATTAAATAATTCTAGAAAAAAAATCACTCAAAAAGATAATAGAATTAAAGAACAAGCCGAAAAAATAAATAAAGCGGTTGAAATTTTAAAAAACCAAGAACAAAATATTAAAGATAAAGAAAAGATTATCCGAGAATTAGAGACTAGATTAGAAAATAGCGAGCCTAAAGATAATCATATTTATGAATTCATAAATCATTTACAAAAAGATTTAGAATTAGAAAAAAAAGCCAAAGAACTAATTGAAGATCAAGTCCAAGAACTACAAAAACAAGCGGAAGGTGATAATGCAGTTAGAGATAAAGAACTTCAAGAATTAAATGAAAAAGTAAATATTCTAACCCGACAATTACTAGAAGTCCAAGAAATACATCAGCAATTTTATGCTCTTTTAGGGCAAGTTTCAAATAAAACTGGATTATTACCTCGCACCCAACAAGTAATCAATAAAATTAAAGAATTACAAAAAGAACTATCCTTAGAAAAAGGTTGGTGAGATAAGTGAATTAATGAGAAAAAAAATAATAATTGAACTAGAAAGGAAACTTTTCGTTATTATTCTAGACAAGAATTAGATAAATACATAAAAAAGGTTTTTGATACTCCTATTAAAGATTTGGAACCGGTTAATAAAAAAGTAGTCTATTCTTTAAGTATAAATTCATCAGTAAAACCTTTTTTGATGGGGGACATTGAAGAGATATTTCCTTTAAAAAATCCAAAAGAAGCCAGAAAATTGATTAAAGTACTCTACGAATACTACAAGAATGAATAGTTCAAAAAAATTAGCACAATGTCAGAAATATTTTGATAAATCTTTTTGGTTCAATAATTCTACCACCTTTTCAATTGCTTCTCTCATCTCTTTATAACTTCTTGGTTTTTATTTCTCTGTTTGCTGTCTTAAAAGACAAAAAATTAACTCCATGGGGTTTATCATCGGATAAGCAGTGTTGAAAGAAATTAAAACTTACTCTCCCATATTTTCTATCCAACCAGGTATTTTATCTGGTTCAAAGCATTTATGGTCTTTAATGTGATCTTCTCCACGATTCATACCCAATTTGTTGAGAAAGGTAGTTTTTTTATCAAAAAATTATTAAAAATTAATCATGCCTAAAAAAGTTTCTTGGCCTAGCTCAGTAAGAGGAGAATTAATAATTATCCCTACTTACTCTTGAACTTGTCGCATTTGTCGCACTTACGACTGCCCATTCCCTTGTCCTTTTCTAACCCAAGAAGGTTTTTTTGACTGAGAAGCCTATTGAAACTGGTTTTTTAATACAGTTCCTTCTTACGATTGGAAAAAAAGGATAAAAAAAAACTAATATGGCAACTCTTAAATCAGTATTTCCAACCTGACAGCATATGTGATCAGGTTACCGGCAAAACTACCTTTTTGACGATGAAGCCTATAAAAAAACTTTGGGTAAAACAACCATTCATATTTTACTGCTTCATTCTGTTTATAATTATTGAAAAAATGATGAGTTCGAGGATGATGAAGAAAGTGCAGTTGATAAAATAATGACCTTCATCCGGAACAAATCGATTAGTTTGGCACAAAATCAAAATCTTTATTTAAAAATTTATGAAAATTTAAGTCTTCCGACAGGAGATTATAAGAAAATTCAAGAAATCACTACTGAAGAACTATCACCTTTTTATCGAGAAAGTTATTTTCCTAGCACTACTAAAAAAGGAGAAATTTCTCATCAAGGAATGCAATATCCTTCTCAAACCACCGAAACAATTACTAAGCAAAAAGGAGTTTCTAAGGGAAACAAACAAATTAACAAAACTACTTTTGATAAATACTATCCAATTGAAAAAAATTGAGTGGCTCGGTTAATCAACTCATTTTCGCAAGCAGGAATTGATTTGCAAACTGCAGTCCAAGAACTTCATCCCTTTTTTTGCTCAGTTTATCCTTTCGAGGAGGGAAATTTCTCTTATGATCCATCAATTCAAGAATATAAATGAAAGAGTAAAAAATCACAAGAGCAATTGGAAACTGATCCAGAAACTGGGCAATCCTTAGATGATGAAAGTTTAAGAGATATTGAGGAATCAGAATATAACCAATGAAAGGAAGATGGAAAAGAAGGATTAAGACCCACCTGGTATTTAGAAGGATCTTATCGCTTTTTAGGAAGGTTAAAGAACGAATTAAAGAAAAAGTCAGGGGCTAGCAAAGACAAACTTCAACAGAGAATTGAAGCAATGAAAAAACTGATTAAAATCTATGAAAAAGATTATGAAAAGCCTGACATTGAATTTTTCCTTGACAAATTAAATGAGATGGAAGGATTTGAAGAATACAAAAATATTGTTGGCAACTATTTTGTTAACTTATTAAATCCAACTGCTACACCATTTAGACCAAAATCTATTATTTTAGTAGGTCATGCCGGAACTGGTAAGAGTGCCATCGCAAATAAAACTGCTGAAGCATCTAAAAGAGCTTTTTTTCGCCTTCCGCTAGGAGGAGTGAAAGAACCGGTTTATTTAAAAGGAATGGATGCTGTTTATGGAGGGGCTGATCAAGGAACAATTTTAAAAATGACTTTAGCCAAGGGCAGTTGTCAAGGAATTATATTGTGTGATGAATTTGAAAAAGCAGGTTCCCGAGCAATTACTGACATCATTGGATCTATGACTGATCCTGATCAAAATTCTTTTTCTTTTGAAGATGAGTGACTCAAATGAAAAATTGATTTAAGCAAACATGTATTTATTTTGACTGCTAATTATGTTGAAAAAATAGAACCCTTTTTGCTTAGCCGAAGTCAAGTAATTAACATTCCACTTTTAAGTTATGGAAAAAGGTTAGAATTAGTAAAAAAGAAATTGAACAAGGTTTTAGATTTGGAAAATGAAACTAAAAGGTATGCTGATAAAGTCACAGATGACTTTTGTAAATACATAATTACTCAGGATTGAGGAATCAGGCAAACTTTAGCCAATATTGACAATCTTTTCTTAGGATTAAGAGCTTATGTTCTAATGGATAATCCTATTGATGATTTAAACAATGTATCAGAGGTAAAGGAAGAAAGATTGAGTTATACCTTAACTTATGAAAATAGTCAAAAAATAATTTTAGTTCGCTCTTTTTCAGAAGAAAAAGGATTAGATGGAAATGTTCATAGTGTTTTAACTGATATTCCAGATTGGCCGGGAGGAAATCCGCACAATGAGCAAGAAGAGAGAAAAAAAATAACTTTCTTAGATTTATCCAATCAAGAATTATATAATTTTGACTTTTCTCGTTACCCTGAACTGGAAGAATTAGATATTAGTAATAATAACTTTGATAAACTAGATTTAAGCAATAATTTGAAACTAAAATTCTTGAACTTATCTTTTAACGAAAAAATTAAATTTGAAGAGGTTGAATTTGGAGAAGCGAAAAATAATTTAGAAGAAATACATTTTATTGGAAGTTGAACGGAGGATACAGTGGACTTAGAAGAATTCAAAAAGTTGAAGAAGATAATTTATGATTGGAAGGTGGGAATAATTTATTTAAATAAGAATTTGAGAAATAGGGTTAAAGTAGAATATCCTACTTGGCAAGATTTAGAGGAGGGTGAAAAGTTGGAATATCAATCTAATAATTCTGGTTCCGACTATAAAAATGCAATGAGAGAAAAAGTAGTTTCCAGAGAGGAAAATTAAAAAAATGAGGGTTATAAATTAGAAAGTATTTTTTTTAATTACCAACCTAAATTCTTGAACTGTTTGACAGTTTGGACAGACTAAATTTCCTATTCCTTTTTTATTTTTATAATACCTTTCTAAAGATTTCTGAGCTAAGTATTTTTTTCGTTCAGGTTTTTGATTGTATTCTTTAAAATAAGCACTTTTGTTAACCATTTATTAAATAGTTTTATAAAATTGTTGTATAAAATTAAAATATATACAATAAAAACATGGAGAAAATGACAGAATACAATAATTTAGCAAAAAAAAAAAAAAAACAGTAGAATATTCCTTGCTTCAGTAGGGTCTAAGAAAAATATTTTTTAGTTATGGGATTTAATAATAAAGGTCGAGAGAGAGAGCAAGATAAGAATTTATGCGACTTCTGTCAGCAAGACATTGGGAAAAATTATGTCAAATATGACTTTGCTAATCTAAATGAGTATTATATTACAAATGACAGGACAGGAAAAAAATATCGAATTTGTCCTAAATGTTATGTTTGCTCTTATTGTAAAACAAAACCCATTGAGGTAATGAGTAATGAAAATGATGAGAAATGAAAACCTAATGTTTGACTTTGTGAGGAATGTGCTGACAATGCCGAACCACGACTAGAACATCGTAAAAAGATAGATAATTACAAAACATACCAAATTAATATAGATGGAGAAAAACGAAACATAAACGAAAAGGATCCTAACATTAAAGTTAGAAGAGGAATTTTAGGTGATAGTTTTGAACTTCCTCAAAGTCTAGATCCAAGCAGTAGGCTTGACGAGCCAACCTCTTATCACATTCTTACTTGCAACCTATGCGGAAAATCAAGAAATAAAAAAGTTGAAGAAAGCGACGAAGGTAAAAGTATTGAGGAAATAATGGGATCTTGTCCTTGTTTAAAAACTACTAAAACCCAAGGGATGATAAAAGAATTTGTTAAAGTTCAAGAATACTTTATCAAAAATAATATCGATACTATCACTCTTCAAGGAAGTGAATGATTAATAACATATAAAGACAAGAGCAATAAAACTATTGCTACTATTCCAAAATTAAGAGTGGCGGAAGAATATCTTAGAAGAAATAATTTAGATTCCCTTAATTCTTCTAAATTAGAAGTTTTACTTAATAGTGCTGTTTCTGATAATAAAAACCAACCTTTTAATTACCGACCTTTAATTATTGGAGGGTTAATAATAGCACTTGTCATTTTAATAATATCTTTTACTTTCTGAAAAATAAACAAGAAAAATAAGAGGAAAAGGAATTAGTATAGTTTAAAAATAACATGTGAAGAGTCAAATATGATTTGTAATTCCTAGCGAAGGAAAATGAAAAGAAACTTTTGAAAAAGGAAGAACTTGGCATAATAAATTATGACAAATTAAATCCTTTTATACTGAAATTTTCGATGACTTTTGTGAGGAAATTATAAAACAAATTGAAAACTTTAAAAAAAACTCCGAAGAAAATAACAAATTCCTAAAAGAAACAATCAAAGAATTAAGAGAAGAAGTTGCGAAATATAATATTTATACTGCCCAAGAAGAAAAATACTATGGTCGACCAGTTAAAGTAAGGTTAGAATGATTATTAAATAATGGTTTAACTTTTAAAAACTATAAACAATTTTTAGAATGAAACGAAAATAAAACAGTTTTAGAAAAATTAAATCAAAAAGTTCTTAGCGAATGAGAAGAAAGAGAAAAAATTTTAACTCAGCATGACATTGAATTAGTAGGGGAAGGACTAACTAGGAAAAGAATAACTTTTAACTATAAAATCCCTAAACATAAATTTACTGAAGTTTACAAATATCTCTTTTATTATTCGGGAATTTGATATGAAGTAAATGATCATAAACAGGTAGGGTGGGATCGAATAGAAATCATTGCTGATTATAGTTATTACTGAAATGATTATTGATATCTTCATAATGCTAATGCCAATGGTATAATTCATAATCACCCTCTTATTAAGAAAGAAGTGTGTGCTTGTCCTTCTTTTACCCAAGAAGAATATAATAATACTAATATTTTTTCAGTTGATTATGAGTTGACTTTCAATTTATGAAAATTTGAAGGAGTGGTAAAAGGATCTGGCTGGAACTATGCTGAATTAATGCTTCAACCAAATAATAAACTCCCTCACTTCAAAATTGGACCATGACTTAGAACTAGTCCAACAGATGTTTACAAAAATGCTTCAGACTGAATTACTAACACTGACAAGGCTCAAATTTTCATTCTTGCTAGTAGTATAGTTAAGAACTGGGGAAAGACAGAGACTAAGTTTAGCGAAGACATAATTTCAAATCTTTCTTACACTAAAATAAAAAAGGGAACTCCTGGTGAAGGAACTTGAAAAACTATAGAATGATATAAAAGTTTAGAGAAATGAATAATGGATACTTATACTCACGAGGGAGAAGAAACTGCTCACTATCAGGATCTTTTGGCTAACCATTATTTATTCAACCATGTTGAAGCAAGTATCTGTTGAAGGGAAAAAGAAATATTCAAAAGCAATCTCTTCTTTATATATAGGTTAAGAATTTTTGAAAGTGCTAACATGGGAGGAACTACAATTAATTTTTACATTGAAGATGAATGAATCGCTTCCGTTCAAGAAAAAATTAAAATTGTAGCAGGAAAAATTGAGGAGTCTAACAGTTTTTGAAAAGTGCTTACTGATACAATAATAACTGTGGGAAAAGGAGCTCTTTCAGGAGCAAAAACTGGTGGACCTCTAGGAGCATTTGCCGGAGCAGGTTTGGCAGCAGGGAAGAAATTTGTCGATAGTGCATTTCCTCAACAACAAACTTACTTTAATGAATATACTATTGAACAATTCGAACATGAGTGGTTAAGGGGAGGTATAAGACCTATATCAATAACATTGAAGCAAAACAAGGAGATGCTCAACCGCTACCTTTCCAACAAACTCATTAAAAATGCTGGGGAAGTAAATGAATATTTTACTGCATTCAATTTTGGGGCTATGTTGGACCAAGTAGGCTTTTGTAAGTTTAAATTTCATACCTTAAATTTTCATAGTAAACTTGAAATTAAAGAAAGTAAAGAATGACTTAAAAAAGAGTTGGAGGAAGGAGTCCAATTAGTCGGAGATGGCGAACATATTAAAGAATGATACACTAAAAAATTGGCAGATAAAGCAATCCAAAATACTGGTTCTCGTTGTCCTGGAAGTCTTGAAATGATCGAGATTACTAACACAGTAGGAGCAACTTCAGGTTGAGATAATGCTTCCCATGCTGGGGGAGGATTTTATGTTTATAAATATACAAATTCTAATGTAGGTAAAAGAAGTAAAATAGCAGTTTGCGAAAAAAAGGAAGATATGGCTTCGGCTCCTGATTTACTACCTTGGTTAATGGATGAACTTCAAAAGAGATACAGTTGATACAATCCTGAACATATTAATAATACTAATCGGTGAACTTTATTACATCCTAGTCCTACTTTCAATAAAATACAGATAGATATTCCAAGCAAATATTTGACCAAGGAAAAGAACGGAGTTAAATATTGCCCTGTTCATTATAATTTATACTTTTTTTCTTCTGAGGATTATAGCGATACAGAAAGTGAACTTAATGCCACTCATTTTCTAGTTTCTCGGTTAAGTAATGGTAATCAAGGAAAGATTGAAATTGAAATAATTGGTTCGCACATTATTAAAAATAAAACCAGCGGAGAACCACCTGAAGGATGAGGCGGATCACCTACTAGTTATAATCCAAGCGGAGGAGGAATACCATCTTCAGCCTTAGAACCAAACACAGAACCCGACCCTAAAGAACCTGAACAAGTCATAGAACCAGACATAACTATTCATGATCCTGGTCTAGAACCTGAACCTGAGGAGCCAAATGAACCAGAAACTGAAGTTACTGATCCAGAACTAAACGAACCTGCTCCAGACCCTGAAGAACCTGAGCCAAATGAACCATATGTAGAACCTGAGATAGAAATACCTGACATAGATGATAATGAACCAATCTTATAAATTACCAAAATAAATTATTCCCGACCTAATAGTTGATTATGAGAGAAATAAAATTAAAATATAGTTTACTATGTAAACTATCCTCTTTTTAAAGTTATTTTTGGACCTAAATAGGGGGGGTTTCATAACGGGTAGCCCCTAAAAATTAAAAATATGGAAGAGGAAAAATTATCAGAAAAAAATCTACTGGCAAACTCAAAAATATTTTTTTATAAGTTAAAAGATTTTAAAAAATGAGGTAAATTAGGAGGCAGACCGAAAAAATATGTTTCTCTTGCCGAAAGGCAGAAAGCTTATCGCCGAAGAAAAGCCTTAGCCAAAATCGAAAAAGGAGAAAGGCAAGGTATTCTCAACTTTACTACCGGAAGAATTAACAAAAAATAATTTATAATGAATAGTTTACTTAACGATAACTTGCGAGAAATCAAAGACAAAATCGGTTTAAAAAGTTGAAAAAAAGACAAAAATAATCATGATTATTTATTACTAAAGTTAGAAAATAATAAGGAAGGAATTTTTGTTTTCAATAATCAAACTCCTGAATATAAATGAAAGGATTTAAAAGAGGGCGAAGAATATGTATTTACTGTTAAAGAAGGAAAGCAAGGTGGCATTATTTTGGTAGAATTTGAAAAAACAGATATTTTCACTGTTTAAGAATTAGATAAATGTTTAAAAGATCTAAACTTTGAAGACCAAAAAAAGAAATTGAAGAACCTAAGCCTGTTGAAAGGTGTAGTTTTTGTAAAAATAATTCAGTTGGTAAGTTTAAAGGAGTGAGTTACTGTTCTGATAGTGTTTGTACAAAAAAGTTTTGAGACAAAAATAAATAAAACAGTAATATGGAGCATTGTTTTAAGTGTAAAGTTTCATACCCTCCTTACGAACTCAAAAGTTTTAAAAGCGGAAGAAGTTTTTGTTCAACTTGTATTTTAAAAAGTTTTTACAGTTGCGAATATTGCAAAGAAGAATTTATATTAGGTGACTTCGCTGCTGATTATAATGAAGGTAAAAAACTAGCATGAAAATCTAAAGAAGAGCATGTAAAGGCTTATCATGCTTAAAGTCCTCTCCGTTGATCCTTCGGGAACAGGAACCACGGGAATATGCTTGATTTGAGATTTAAAAAAAGTTTTTTTTCAATTCAAGAGCAAAAAGTGGCAAGAACATTATCAATACATCTTCAAACTGATTTTAAATGAAAAACCAAATATTACTTTAATAGAAACTGCTTACTATGAAACTAGTTCAGGAAATAAGGACATAATGGATTTGGAAAAATTAGTGGGAGCCTTGGAATGTCTAAAATTTCACACCAAAAGTCAGATAATTATGAGGCAAAATAAGATTACTAAGGATTTTGGTGAAAAATTAAGAGTTGAAGAAGAAACTATTCCTAATTTGTTCTATTTGAACGGAAAATGAATTTATTATGAAGGACAAGAAAAAATTAAAGAAAGAAAGGGAAGAGCAGAAACAAAAATTACAAGAGTGGATAAAGGAAATGGGCGGAAAGATTCGGCAGAAGAAATTCCAGCAGACTCAGCAGAACAAACAACTCAAAGAATCCAAAAACTCTCCCAACACCAAGTCGATGCCCTCATCATATTCCATCTTTACTCCAAAACTTGTCCATATTTTAGAACGAGTCCATGAATATCAAGAAATAACAGTTATCGCGAGTAGAGGAGAGGGAAAAACTTGAACAACGGCTCATTGAATTCTGCCATTGGTTCATAAAAGTAAAGAAAGATTTCTTTGGTTAAGAAGATACCCCGAAGACTCCCGTTATTCTCTATTGAATTATTTTCAAGAAAGAGTTAATGAATATTGCGATTGGAATAACATTTCAGTTAGTGAACAAAAAAGATTATGAGAAGTGATCGTTCGCGGAACTTTTTATGAAAAAAATAATAGCATTATTTTTGCGGAATTAGAGCATTATAGCAAGACAAGAGGTGCCTTTTCTAAAAATCCTTTCTTGATTGTTTTCGATGAAGCAATTCCTAGATTACTAGACTGAAAAACTGGCTACTTGACTAACGAGCCAGATAAATTTAAAGATTTTTGAAAAAGTATGTGGCGAAACAAAGAACTACCCAAGCCAACTATTTTGAACCTTTCCAATGCTTATGATCGAACTTATCACCGATTATCTGATTGAGATGAAGAAATAGATGAGATTGCTGATCAAGAATTATGAAAAAAAGGCGATAGCGAAGATTGATTCTTGGAAAGGGAAAAGGAAATATTTTGCCAAGATACTGGAAAAATAGTCAAAAAAAGATTAGTTTTTTTTCGAAAAAAGGGCGACTTAGAAGGCTGAAAACAGTTTTTTATTAAAAAGGGTGATTTCAATGTTCGAAAAATTGAGCAAGATAAACTTATTCCTTTGGAAAAATATAATAATAAATACTTGCTTTCTAGAACTCGTCAAAGAGACTATATTCTTTTTTTAAGTTACTTAGAAGATTTTTTTATAAAGAAAAAAATGGTTGACTATCATTTTGACTCTAAAACTTTTTTCTTAACTCCACCTAGTATTTGGAAAGAATTATTGGAGCCCAAACTATCTAAATCCAAAAAAAAAGAATGAACTGACTGAATTAATACTAAGGTTCTCTTTTTCAGTAATTTTGAAATAAGAAACGAGATAACTGAATTACTCTCCTAATATGTTCAACCTCAAAATTCAGAAAAAACTTGAAGAAGTAATTACCCCTTATTTAAAGAAAAAAACTGACTGAAAAACCAGTCTAGAAAAAAAAGTCTGGGAGGTCTTAACCTCCGAAAAAGCGATTTATACTTTGGTTAGTGAAGTAAAAGGGCATATTAAGTTAAAAAATAAAGAAGAAAAGGATTATTTAGTTCTCTGATTACTAGAAGGAGAAGAGAGAATACATGTCTATCAGGATAAACTGAAGCGATTGGAAGTTTGACAAGAAATCCTGAATAGCAAGTATCGCCGACAAGTTTGCTATTTAGATTTCCAAAAAGTTTATAAACTAAAAATTTTGATAGACATTAGATATGAAAAACTCTAAGGCATCCCCACGAAGTCGCTTTCGCTACCTTTTTTCGAATATAAAAAGGGGGGATAGGGTGGTTCACGGTAAAAGAAATATAAAACTAACTAAACTCTGTTTAGTATATGTTTTAAGTTTTACTTTTTAGGGTGAAGCAAACCTTACCCTACATTTTTTGCTGCTTCGAAAACAAAGGAGCGATAAAAAGCGAGGATTAAATATAACGGTAACCAATTTGGACTCAAAAACAAAATAAAGTTCGCAAACCTCAATTTTATTTAATATTTCTCTTTTTTAAAGAATCTAATAGTTGATGAGGAGGGGGGGGGGGGGGGGGAAAAATTTTACTATAATCTTGGTAAAGTTCATCATAAGAATTATGGATATAGTTGGTCGTTGTCTCCATTTTACTATGCCCTAATAATTTCTGAATAGTGGTTAATTTACAATCTCTACCATTTAATAAAGTGGCAAAACTTCTTCTAAAAGTGTGAGGGCTAATATTTTTATCCATTCCTGCCTTTATCACTTTTCGAAAAACCATCTTGCGAGCATGATCATTCCCTATTCTTTCTCCTTTCCCATTTGTAAAAAGATATTCCGAAGAACAAAATTTAAATTCGGATTGTAAAAATGGTGGTAAAAATACATGACGAATTTTATTCCCTTTACCATAAATTTTCAACATTCCTTGAGAATAATCACAATGACGAATATTAATTAACTCACTAATTCTAATTCCGGTTCAAAATAGAAAATCAAGAATTAAATTATCGCGGTAGTTAACTCGAAAACTAGTTCTAAAATTGACTTGTTTTAACTTTTCTAGATCTAACTCATTGATGGTAGCGAAAGGTTTTTTTTGAACAGTCGGAATTAATTTGGTAACCATTTCTCATTCAATAACTTTTTTTTGAAATTTGGCTCAAGAGCCAAGAGCATAGCGATAGCCCCTTAAACTATTAGGTTGGTATTTTACCGAATTATCTTTTAAAAAGTTAACGATACTTTCGGTGGTTAACTCATCATTACCTCATTCACGAATCATTCGACAATAAATTCGGACTGTTAATGGAGATAAATTTCTTTTTTTTAACCAAACTTCGTATTCCTTTAAATTATTATTTTGATATGTTTTATTAGTTTTATTTCCAAACATATACCATATTTTAGTATATTTTTATATGATATATTTTAAATTAAACTAACATAATTTCTTAAGACTGCTCGTCGATCTAAATTTGGAATGACTTTTCGATATTCTTTCTTATTATTAAAATATAGGTCTTTTAAACAACGATCACAAATTTTTTTGTCTTTTTCTTCCCTCCTTTCAGTTCAATAATCTCAGTTATTTTTTAGACTAAATCGTTTTTTTCAAGGAACATACTTAATCAAAAATCATTCTTCGCAACGAAAACATCTAACCAAAAGCGGTCTTGAAAAAGGTGGTCTCTCTTGCTCTTGCAAAATTTTATCAAGTTCCTTAAGTTTTTTTTCATTCCTTATTTTTCTTTCGGTTCTTAACTTTTCGGCTTGCTTTCTAGAACTAATTAAAATTTTTTCTTTATTTTTTTGATAATATTGGCGATGATATTCTTTTAAATCGGACATCAAAATTGGTAGGGGGAAATAAAAATTTTGTTAAATATAATATATAAGTATTTTAGTATCTTAGATTATTAATTTTTGAGAGATAATATTATAGAAATTGACTGATAATGTCCTATAATTGTAATTATCGGAAAAGATTTTCCTTTCATAAATTGTTTTTTGTCTATATGCCAATGTAGATATGAAAGAAACTAATGAGTAAAAAACGAGGAATCTCAAAAATCTAACCTGCAGCAAAAAATAGTAGAAAAAAAGAAACTTCTCCCTAATTTTAAGAACTTTTTCTAGGGAGTTCTAAATCCTCTTTTCTAATTTTTCGTAATTCAGAGGCCGGCATTTTACTAATTATCAAATTGTTAATACTTCAAAGTTTTTGACAAAAACGCCAACTCCCAATCACTTTATCTTCGTTATAAATTAAATCGGAGCCTCAAATGTTATTCTCTAATAAAAAAAGTCGTAGACTATCACAACCATACTTTTCTATTAATTCGTCAGGTTCAACTCCATTACCCAAAGATTTTGACATTTTTTTACCACTCTTATCCCTTATTAGTCCGTGCAAAAATACCTGCTTAAAAGGCACTTTGTTAGTGAAATAAGTTCCTAAAAATATCATTTTTAGCACCCAAAAAAAAAGAATATCATAACCTGTAATGAGAGTAGTTATTGGGTAGCAATTAGGCGGAGGTGAAGGAAATTTTTTTCCTTCTTTGGCAAGAACGACTAACGGTCACAAACCACTGGAAAATCAAGTATCTAAGACGTCTTTTTCGGTTTCTCACTCTCATAAATTACACTCATGTTCTATACATTCTATATTTGGGTCTCTCTTATACATTTCTACACAAACACATTTATTAAGTTCCTCACCTACGTAAATCTCGCCCGTTTTTTTATGGTACCAAGCAGGAATTTGGTGTCCTCATCACAGTTGCCGGGAAATACACCATTGCTGAGCCCTATCTCTTCAACTTTCTAAAACCTTTTGGAATTTGTTAGGCACAAATTCAATTTGAGACAAAAAATTAGTTTGCTTCTCCTCCACCTTTCTAATCAAATTAGGTAAATCAAGGAACCATTGCCGGGAAAGAAGAGATTCGATTAATGCTCCTGATTTCATAGAATAGGCTAAATTAGTTTCATATTCTTCAACTTTTACACAAATACCCTTTTTCTCTAATTCTAGAACAAAAACTTTTCGAATACTACTAATTTCCTGACCTTGCCACTGACCGGCTAGTTCATTTAAAATGCCTTTTTCATCACAGCAACTAATTATAGAAAGTTGATGCCTTTTCCCCAATTCATAATCAGTAAAGTCATGTCCGGGCGTACATTTTAAAACCCCGCTGCCAAAATCCATTTTAACGCTTTTATCAGTTAAAATTGGAATAATTTTTCCTGTTCAGGGGTGTTTTATTTGCCAGCCATGATACTTTTGATAACGAGAGTCATTAGGGTTAACGAATAGAGCCACATCTGCAAAAATAGTTTCCGGACGGCTAGTAGCTACTTCTAAATAGCCATTACTATTTTGGAAAGGATATTTTAGATAATAAAGTTTGCTTTTAGCCACTTTATGTTCTACTTCAATATCCGAAATCACACTTTCTAACTTTGGGTCTCAATTTACTAGCCTTACTCCACGATAAATTAATCCATCCTGATAAAGTTTTATAAAGGCTTCTCTAACTTGTTTTTGAACCGCTGGGTCAAGAGTAAAACTAGCTCTTTCATAGTCAATCAATAAACCCAATTTTTCCCACTGCTGATAAAAAATTTTTCTATTTTGCGGGTATCAGACTTGAAAAGTATATTCTCTTTTCTTTTCACGAGTATCAAGTTTAGTCAGATTTAATTTTTCAATTTTACTTTGGGCAGAAATCCCAGCATGGTCCATTCCTGCAATTCAGTAAATTGGCTCCTTAGTAAGGTAAGCAAAACGAACTAAAAAATCTTGGGTAATAGAGTCCAAGGCATGCCCCAAATGCAAATTACCAGTAATATTGGGAGGAGGCAGAAGCAAAGTACCGGCAAAATTGTTCGGTATTTGTTTTACTATTTTTTTTCAATAATCCGTTTTTTGGTTTTTCTCAGTTAAATGGAAATCGTATTTATTTAAAATCATTGCTTATTAGAATTTTAATATTAGTATAGTCGAATGGAGCGCCAAAATCCTAGAGAGAACAGAATCCGAAGGGCAAGAAATTAAATTTCTTCTCCTTGTGGAATTTTTTTATAGCATTTAATACATATCATAATACCAATTTTATGCTGAATAAATTCTGCACTCCCTACCTACATAGATAAAATATAATATATGGTTGGAAGAAGTGTAAACATTTATCTCCAAGAGGAAACCTATAATCGCTTACGAAAACTGACTGGTAGCAGAAAAATTAGTCGTTTTGTTGATGAAGCAATAATCGAGAAATTGGTTAAAGAACAAGAAAAAAATAAGGAGGAGATAAGAAAAAAAATGATTGAAGGATATAAGGCTAATGCCAAGAATAAAAAATTGCAGGCTGAATTAGGAATTTGAGAAAAAATCTCTGTCCAAGATGTTTTAACCCAAGTTGAAAAAAATGAGCGAAAGAAAGGAAAAAAGATCTAAACTAAGTGGGGGTTTAGGTTTTCCCTATCAAGGAGAGATTTGACTAGCCGAACTTCCTAAGATTAAAGAATTCTCTAAACCTTTTCGTCCAGTTTTAGTAATTAGCAATAACCTTCAAAATGAATTTGATAATCTTATAACCATTGCTACCTTAACCACCGAAGATGTTGATAATATTAGACCCTTTGAAGTTTTTGTGGAAAGCACCCCTGAAACCGGTCTAGACTACCCAAGTAAAATTCTGACTGGCTATGCTTTTGCTGTTTATAAAGAGTTACGTTTAGTTAAAAAGTTAGGAAAAGTTAATAAAGAAACAATGAAAAAGGTAAAAAATGCCTTGAAAATAACTTTTGAACTAGAAGATTAATTTTAAACTCTGCAAATTTTTTTTAACATATCTCACTTTTTCTTGCTTCTGCTCCTAAATCTAAGTTTAAAGCGTTTACTCACTCCTTGGTAGCCTGATTTTTCTCTTCTATTTTAGGTTCAGGATTGTTATCATCTTTAATTTTTACCAGTCAATGAATATCGTTTTCATCTATCACTAAAAAATCTGAAAATTAACTATTTCAGGGTAATTTTGAGCAAATTGTCTCAGTCGTTTCCTGATTTTTCAATATCCTCTTCAGTAATAAACAAGAAATTTCATTTCTTAACCTTGAGTTTAAAATTTAGTTTTTCTATTCACTTATTAGCCACTTCTGATTTTCTTTTTACAACCTCGTTATCTCTATCCTCTTCCGATTTTATTTCCACTAAATAATATAACTCATCGTTATCAATAACAATAAAGTCTGGATAATAGCGGCGATAGCCCTTATATCAATAATTAAGCCAAATATTATCAATTATAAGTAGTCTAATTCATCTTTTAACTTTCTTACTTTTATCAATTAAAACTGCAAATTTCCGTTCAATACTGCTCTGGAAACTGTCGTAAGCGTATAAACTTTTCTGAAACTGATATCCAACTTGCTTGGTTTGTTCGCTAAATTTTTCGTTATAATCAGAACTAACTTGTTTAAATGTTCCATGGTTATCCATGAAAACTTTTGAATACACTTGATAACCTTCGCTTTCTCAAATAGATTTTTCCGTATCTTTATCCAGTTTTGTTTTAGCAAATTCCTGGATTATTTTATTTATTTGATAGGCTACCAGTCGTAAGTTAGAGGCTACTATCTCCAAATTGTCTTCTTTTACCACTAAACTAGCAATTTGTTGAGCCGTTTCTAATTCCGGTAAAATTGGTTGAACGCAAAAGTTTCCATAAATACTTTGGGTTAGTTTTTTTCTAATTTCATTTAGTTCTCCTTTCTGCTGACTAGCCACTAATTCTTCTTCTATTTCTTGGGTTTCTATTTTATTTTCGGTGGCGGTGAACTCATGACGTTGGAAAAGATTTTCAATGTTATCTCAAGAAGAAAATTTTTGGTGAAGTTGGTGAAATAATTTTTGGTTTTTCTCATCAACTAGCAGATTTTTTAAAGAAAAGTTTTTGGGTGGTCTGAATTTAAATTGAGGTTTTAAAATTTCGAGAGTTAAATTTTTTTCTCGGATTTGGCTAATAAATATTGGTTTGGGCTTTTCTTTTGATTGAGGGTCAAAAAATTCTATTTCCGCCGAGTCAGTGCCAAATAATTTCTTAGTTAAGGCTTCTCGCTGTTTCAATAATTCTTGAAAGCGGTCGTGGGTAATAATTTCTAATCGGTTAAGTTCGCGAAAATTTTCTTCCACTCATTTGCCAAAAGGTAAACGTAAACCCCGACCAATAATTTGCTCGGTAAACATTTGCGAGGCAAAAGCTCGCAAAGGAACGATGACATAAACATTTTTAACGTCTCAACCCTCTTTTAACATTCCCACCGCGATAATGATTTTTTTCGGGTTATTAAAATCATCAATAGTTTGTAGTTCTTGGGCCAGAGTTTCATTAATATTGCTGCTGTCTACTCTAATTATCTCGGCTTCGGTTAAATTACATTCACTTTTTAGTAAAGTTTCGGTTTCTAGGGCATGTTGAATATCTTCGGCTATTATTAACATTAAAGCCTTACGAGGTTCAAGTTTATAAATTTTAGTGTAGAGATTAAGTTGTTCTTGTTTGTTATTAAGGCGAAGTAGAGCATCTTCCAGTTTGGTTTTTTCATTGTCATAACTGTCTTTTCGTCCCACAATTACCGGTTTTTTAATTAATTCGTCCCTTAAAGCATAAGCCAAGGGATAACGGAAAATTATTTCTTTTGGTGGGGTTTCTTTATGGGGAGTGCCAGTTAGACCAATTAAAATTTTAGGTTTTAGTTCCCGAATGGCCTCTGAAAACTTTTCCCCATAATACAAATGATGTTCGTCGGCTAAAATAACCAAGTCATCCAATTTGCTTAAATGTTCCCTTAAAGATGTTCCCAATAATTCATCATAATTGCTAGTTTTGCGAGCAGTTTTGCCGCGAACCTGGGTTAAAGATTGAACGGTGAAAATAAATAATTTAACCTGATTTTTATCAGTAGTTTTGGCAGTATGAAAATTTTTGATATCAATAATATGAGGCAGTTTAATGGTTAATTTATCAACTAGAGAATTAGGTTTATTGAGTGAAAAATTATTAATGGTCTTTTCTCTGATTATCTTTCCCGGAGCCACAATTAGAAAATTAGTTATCTTTTCGCTTTCGGCTAAATAGTTTAAAATAGCCGCCATGATATAAGTTTTTCCTACTCCGGTGGCTACCGCAAGAATACTTTCAGCCAATTTTTCTGAATTTTGGTTTTTGGTCTGGTAATAGTAGTTTAAAAAGGCTTGAACGGCTTGCTGGTTAGGTTCACGGAGTTCCAGTTTTTTGTAAATGTTGTCAAAATATAATTTGTTATTTTCTACATAAGTTTCTTTGTTTGAATTTACTGGGTCATCTCTTTCCATATCTTTTGTTTCTTCGGAAATTTTTTCTTCTTTTTCTGGTTCGTTTGGTTCTGGAACTTCCTCTAACTCCACCTCTGGGTCTTCCGGTTCCGGTTCGGATTCAGTTTCTAAACCTCCTTTCTCTATATTATCTCCGGTGCTTGAATGAGGCTCTTGGTTTTCTACATCCAACCCCCTCTCCTCCGAGTTATCATTTTCTTTTCCTTGAAATAATGACAGTTCCGTTTTTTCTTCATAACTGTAAATAATTTCTTCTATTTGATAATTATTTTTGGAGTCAGAGTAATTTTCTTTTGCTATTTTAACTTTTTTTTTCTTCCATTTAACAACTTTTTTCTTGGTAAACTTCAAAGGAAAAATTAAAAAAAATAAGTTAACAATTTTCTTTAAAAATTTGTCTTTCATGTATTAAATCATTTTTTCTCTTAATTTCACACAATTTATTTGTAATTCTGCTAGATACTTCATAATCGTCCTTATTTTTTCCCGTTTATCTCTCCTATCCAAAAGTTCTTGTTTTATTAAGGGAGTTTCCATTTCCTCTTCTTCTACTTCTAAATGTCGAATTTTTTCATTAACGTAAACAATTTTCTCTTCAATAAATTTGATTTGTAGCGGCAATAATAGTTGAATTTCTGGTGTTTTTCATAAAAATTTCTCAATAGAAGCAATTATTCCTTTGTGTTCGAATTGATGACTGTAATCTCCACTATATCCTAAAATGCGAAATAAGTCTCCAAGCAAGCAATGGCATATTTCATGGGCGGTAGTTCTAATTAATTGAAAAAAATTGTATTCTGGAATTTGACTACTTGGTTCAGTTAATTCGGTTTTGAATTTCTTATTCAATGAAAGAGATAATGTTTGCCTCATGATGTATTTATCACCTACTTTGTAGCGAAAAATTCTTGGTCTAACTCACCCCCTTAATTCACTACTTTCAACAAAACCATTAAAAAGGATGATGGGAGGAGAATAAGGAAAAAATTCATCACTTAGTTGATGGCGAAAGTGTCGATAAGTTGAATTTATCAGATGGCGAAAAAAATCATAATCAAAGAAACTTTCTATTTTAGTAATATTCTTATCTTCATCGAAAAATTTTTCAAAATTCCTTTTCTTTGTCCGCAGTTCAGGTAATTTTTGGTTAAGAAATTCATTTATCTCCTCAATTCTGATTTCTTTCTTTATACAACTTCCGTTATGTTTAGTTATAAAATTTCTTTTTTCTATTTCTTCCTTTTCATTCGCCTTACTTTCTGACAGTTGGTTATGTAAAGGATTTAGTAAATACTGGGAATATTTAAGGGTTTTTCCACACTTTCTACATCAATATGCCTCCGTTTTAAGAAACGAGTTTTTAAACATACTTATTTGTTCCACTCAATTAGATTCTTGCATAATGCCTTAAAATATTATTCGGTATCTTGCCAATCTTAACATTATTATAATTTTTACTCTCCAAGTCAGGGTCAACAGCCAAAGCAGCAATTTCTAAAAACTTATTTTCGCCTTTTGAATTAAGTAAAAAATTAAGCAGTCCATCAGTTAACATTCCCTCTACTACCGCTAATAAAACATCTCCTTTTTTACCACAAAAATATTCGTTTTCGGGCTGATAATCATACTCTAATTGGGTCGCAACTAATTTCGCTAATTTGCCATTCAAAACATTTTCGGCTAAACAAATTATCCCTAAGTGAGTATCAAACATAGACTTTTCAACTTGAAAATAAGTAAATCCACCTCCGCCCGTTCAATTTGCCTCCTCACTAATCCCGCCTTTATCCTCACCTAAAACAACTTTTTTTAGTCTTGGAACAGCAAAAGTATTAACTGTATTTTTGTTATTCTCCACCATAATTCATTTTCGTTTTAATTTTTGGGCCACGGCGGCTGTGGTACCAGAACCAGCAAAATAATCCAGCACAATATCTCCCTCATTCGTGGCAATTTGGATAATTCTTTGGAGTAATCTTTCCGGTTTGGGAGTAGCAAAAGGCTTAATGTCAGGGAATAACTTTTGAATTTCTTTTGTGCCTGTTGAACTCTGCCCCACTTCGTCGTGATTTCACCAAGTATGAGGCGGCCGCAACTCTGATTTTTCCGCATATTGTCTAGTATAGGGTTTTCATCCTTCTTTATTTTTAACTCAATCAATTTCATCTTTATTTTCTTCATAGGTCAACGCCCCTCATCTTCAACACCCCTCATCTTCAACACCCCGCGAACTTCGCATCGGGTAGATTTTTTCACCATCCGGTGCTGTAATTGGATAAAACATATTTGGACGGTCAGTCCGAGCACTGTTCGCTCCTCATTTTTGAAGCATAACCCTTTTGTAATAGCGGCCTTGTTTGTCTTGATACTTAAACTCTCGCAAATTAGGCTCTACTTTTAAATAGTTTGGTTTTCATTCACTATTCTTAGAATAAACTAATGTAGTGTTATGGCTAGTTGAAAATTGCTTAGCATCCATCGCGATACCTGGTTTGTTTTCTCATAAAACGCTTGCTGCAAAATTTTCCTTCCCAAAAATTTCATCCAAAACCAGTTTAAAATGATATAATTCGGTATCGTCTAAATGAACTCACAAAGAACCATCATCACTTAATAATTCATAGGCTTTAAGTATCCTGTCCCTCATCATAGTTAACCAAACTGAATGCTCTAATTGGTCGTCATAATTAGCAAACATTTGTCCGGTATTAAAAGGTGGGTCAATGTAAATTAACTTGACTTTATTGACATACTTTTTTCGGTATTCTAGTATTTTACTTAAACTAATTAGGGCGTTTAGACTGTCCCCGCAAATTATTAGG
The DNA here is from genome assembly GCA_910592215.1 of Entrophospora candida. Taxonomy (NCBI): domain Eukaryota; kingdom Fungi; phylum Glomeromycota; class Glomeromycetes; order Entrophosporales; family Entrophosporaceae; genus Entrophospora; species Entrophospora candida. The sequence goes on from CAJVPN010000465.1 coordinate 23,801, forward strand.
TTATCCGTAGGGTTTTCACCGACTTTCTCCATTTCTTTTAGTAATCGCACTTCGGAAACTCGGTAATCATTAGGGTCCACTCATTCATACTTAACTTTCTCATAATCACTAACGATTAGAGTTTTGTTTTTGTTAACTCAATTTAGTTCTAGTTTACCGGATAGTTTATTGCCGTTCTGTGCCATAATTGTTTTATAAATTAATTTTTGTAAAAGTTGCTAATCTATTTTTTTTCCTGTAAACACTATTCATAAAGCCTTTCAAACTTGGTTTCAAACCTTACTGTCTACCGTTCCTAATCTAGTAATCAACCGTTCCTCTTTTTCTATTGCTAATAAGCGATGAACCAGTATTTTACTCCTTTCATTATCTAAGCCATTTTCTTTATTTCTTTCAATTAATACCTCAAAGGGCTCAATATTTTTTAATTCTTCCTCTTCGCTAGTTAAGGGAGCCGCTACTGAATAATCATTATACTGATTTTGTCAATTATTACTCATAATTAACACTGGTCGGATTTTTGATTGTTCTTTAAATTTTTTTCGATTAAAATCGGCTAGTCAAATCTCACCCTGTTTAGGAATTTTCTTACTCATTATTTTATTGCTTCTTCCACTATTTCATCCCAAATTTTACTTTCTTTTTTTAAGGTTTTGCTCCGGGCTGACCTTTTGTAACCAGCAATTAGTTTTTTTTCAAATTCTCTTTGTTCCCTTTCTAATTTGTTATCATGTCCTCCTAATTCCTTAGAAATAGCCTTTTCTACAAACCCACTAATTTTGCGACTGCCAATTTCCTCTTTTAGACGTTGATATAAATGAGAACTAACAGTGATACTTAAAGTTGATTTTATTCTTTGGTTTACCATATAATATAATTTTATACATTGGACCAATGCAATAGAAAACAAAAATTCTTAATCATTACTTCGTCTTCTAAATTTGCCGATCCATTAGTGAAAATGCTACCAATATTCTTCAATTAGAGTCCCATCTTTATTAACTCAATTTAGTTCTAGTTTACCGGATAGTTTCATGTGTAAATAAATTTTTAAAATTGTTTAACACCATGGTCCTTGAATACTTTTATATATCTATTTCTTTCTTTTTATAATTTATTCAATAACTGGTTTGTTTAGTGCTCTTTTCTAAATAATTTGAATTGCTTTTTATTACTTTATTCATTCTCTTTTTTCTGCTTTTCTCCATCTTCTTATAAACTCTTTCCATCTCCCCAGGTTTTTTGGAAATTTCTTTCATTATTTTTTCAAATATTTTCAGATTATCTAAAGCATCCGGCAAGGCCCGATGTTCTTCCTGATAAAGAGAATTTTTTGTAATTTGGCGCATGATATTTTCGAGACTAAAGCATCCCTTGTGATCGCGATTCTTATTTATGTATTTTTGATCATTTTCATAGCATTTATGTTCAGGAAAAAGACGTTTAAATTGACTATAAGTATCAAAAACAAGATTGGGTAAAATTTCTTGAAAAAAAATTCATCAGACGTTATTTAAGAAACGGTAATCAAAACTAATAGCATTATGTCCAACAATTATGCAGCCTTTCAAATCTTCACGGACAGAAGGAAGAATTTTTTCTATTGGATCGGACTTTTTTAATTCCTCCAAAGAGATATTATTAAAAAAATTAGTTGGCGAATAGATTTGTCGCGACGGACATACCAAGTGGCATACTTTTTTAATAATTTTTCCATTTTTTCACTTAATGTAAGCAATCTCAATAATTTCATCCTCATTGGAAAATCCTGTTGTCTCTAGATCTATGATAGCATAAACTAATTCTTTTTCTTTTGAGAAGGTATGCTCAACTTCCTTGATTAGGCTCGAAAATTGTGCCACTTTAAAGAACTTCTTTTTTTCAAAACTACCCTGAACAATGACCTCTTGATTTTTAACTAATTTTTTTATCTTTAACTTTATTGACGAATCAAAATCTTTTTCTCAAAAAAATATAGGAATATCCTCACTTCTCTCCTTAACCCTTAAAAAAGAGAAGTAGTACTCATCGCCACTGTTACTAGTTCTTATACTGATATTATTTTTCAATATCCCCTTAAACTTTAGTAAATCATTACCTTTTCTTTTATTGTAATTTGTTCTTTTTTTCATGAGCAATTTACATTACTAAAAATCAAATTCAAAAATCTTTAATTCACGCATTTCTTCCACTAGTTCGCTTGCTCTATTTTCGATATCTTTAGGATACAACTCCTCTCCCTTTTTTAATTTTTTATCAATAAGTTTCTTGCCGTTTTTTTCAAATCTTAAGCAAACATTATTTACATATTCGGGATTCCTTATTTTTTTGCTTCACAAACCATCCCTTGCCACTTTGTTTGAAGCATCTTCTATAATTGTCAAATTACCAATGGAATTCACTAGTTTCATTAATTCTTTTGAGTTTTTTTCTTTTCACTTTTCAATCGTTTTTCAAGGATGATTTTTCTTTTTAATGATGCTTTGGGGTGCTAGATGCTCCATCTCTTCTTTTTCATTATATTGAAAAACACTCGGATTTAATTTCAAATAATATTTGCCAAATATGTAGCGATTCTTATCTTTTTTGCTTCTATGATTAAAGTTATGGATGATTATGTTAAAGAAGGAAAGATAGAGAATAGAGAAATAAAAAAATATGAAGATCAAAAAGGAGATATCATAAAATTGATCTTTGTTGATCCTGACCTTGATGAAGAAGATTATTCTAAAAATATTTTAAGGTTTGAACCCCATAAGCGTCTAGAAAGGATAGATTTCTGAAAGTTGTTTTCTAACAAAACTTATGAACGCTCTGCTTTTACTAATGTTTTGGGTGCGCATGAATTTTTCATTAAACAGATTAAAAAAGAGAGTTTAATGCTAAGTTTAGTAGAAGTAAAAACTATTTTTGAAACTCTGAGCCAAAAGTTTAGATTTACCGTTATTAATTTACCTAAACAAACAACCTCAGAAGAAGTTTTAGGAATTTTTGAAATAATAAACGATACAGGACAGCGTCTAGAGCCTGCCGACAAGTTGAAGAGTCTTTTATTTGAGAAGTCAATAGAGAGAAAAAAAGATAAAGAAGAGGAAGAAAAAATTCAAAAAGAAGTTGATAACTCCTGAGAAGAAATGGAAAAAACATTAGACAACAATCCGATAAGTATCAATAGTTTCTTATACAATTTCTTTGCTTCTATCTTTGAAAGAAGTGGAAAATTAAAAAAAAAAGAGTTTTACGAATTTGCAAAGGAACAATTTGAATCAGAGGAAGAGAAAAAACCAGTTGACATGACTCAAATCTCTACTTATTGATATTAAGAGATTAGGGTATTATCAACTTCACCAACTTATTCTAGCACTGCGTTTTGACAATCATTTAAAATCAAACCAAAAAAACAAAATACTAGATTTAATAGTCAAATGTATGTTCCGAAGAATTACTGTTAAAGATCTCAAAGCTTCTAAGGAGTTCGAAAAAAGAATCCAGAGTTGAGTAGTTTTCGTACAAAAAGGAGAAGGCGAAAAAATTCTAGAGGACGAGTATTTAAAAAATGAATTCACACTGCGTGAAGAAAAAGACGAGTTCTATAATAAACTAAAGACAA
>CAJVPN010000466.1:0-27312 GCA_910592215.1 Entrophospora candida
GCAAGGGTTACAACCTTTTCACGTCATATAGGTGTCGTAACAATAGGTTACAACTCGGCAATATGTTTGCACCCTTAGTAAAAATAGTAAAAGAATTCCTTATGAATCATGCCAACAACATTTTACTACATACTTTAACCTTTAAGAATTTGTCAATGCTAAAGAAGTTATTTGCAATGTAGTCAGATTATTTCACTTGGAGTCAATTATCAAGTTGTAAACTTTAAAAGACTGAGAGTAATAATAGGATTTCTGGATCATTTATATTAAGGTTTATCTTTCGGTATCCAATAGTATTTTTCATGTGAAAATTTGACAAGAGGAGAGACATTACAATTCATATTACACCACGAAAAGTAGTTTTTTCTTTGGAATACGTTTTTACTCTGATATTAATATTAATCCTTGTTTAATCGCAGTAGATGATGAAAAACTTTAATTTATACTCATTATGGTCAAGTACACAAAACTTCCTTTTAATAAATTTCATATGTCCTCGGCTATTTCGATTCGCACTATTAATAATAATAATGTGTCATTTAATTTACAATGGTTTTATAACATATAACTTTTAACATGTAATAATATAATTTTTTTTCGGAATAATAACTTACTTCTCTTGGTAATATTGTAACGAACAATCATATAATAAAATCGTTGTACTTTATTTATTTAATTAATTAATTATTGAATTAACTGTTGACTAATCAACTGTATCCAATAATGTATTTTTATTATAATCCTTATTTTTTAAATATTAATATATCATCACCATGTTCCTCCTTTTACCAGCTCCATCTTTTCAATGATAACAAGTTTTGTCCTTTTCTCTTTCACCAACTGTGTCGAAAGCAAAATTATTTTTATACGATTAAATTTGTCAGCCCACGACTTTTTCACCAGAAAGTACTTAAGCAGCTACTAGGAGCCTCTCCATAATCAAGATTTTGTAATGAATTTCTAGCACCATCAATCTCGATATTATTTGACTGGTAATTGTTATTGTCATTGCCACTTTCCATATGATCAGGTTCTTCTGGTACTTCAATAGATTCGATCATATTCCATACCATTAAATTGTGACTTGCGCAAAGAGCCAAAGGACCTTTATCATGTTTTTTGAGTATTTCCGCGATATTGTAACCTTGTTCTTTTAGTACTGTTACCTGTTTAGAAAACATCTCATTAGCATCTAAAGAAAAAAGTTGATGTAACTCATGTATTGTCTCTTCCACCATTTGTTATTGAAAGAAAATGTTTTCGGTGAATGGAGTTCCTACAAGAGACTCAGAAGAAATGACCAACCATATGGGCAGAAACGCCATTGATCAGGATGTTTAAACGGGAATGGCAATCCGTTATCAATGGCAGCTACATGAATATGCGGATAAACAATTTTTGATAAACGGCCAGAAGAACGACATGTGGTATTAATGTTTGTTGTAGTAATAGTTGTTTTAATTTGACTTTGTTGTAATGATCATTTATCATTTTTTGATAGGCTTGATGATGGAGTTGAAGCAGATCTGATTTAATAAAAATATTTGAATTATGTGGCGCTTGTAGCTCTGAAGAAGAAGAAGGTATTTGGACACTTTTAAATAAAGATGATTTTGATTCAGATTTGTTTTTATTCAGTAATAATCTATATTTTGATAAATCCTTTGGAACATACATTCATAACACATCTTTATCACAATACTTGATCATCCAATTATTAATCCTTGATCTTAAAATGTGTGTGAGAATTATTTTATGATATTATTACAAAAAGTATAATAAAATACATGTTCTTGACCTAAAAAAATAAACCAAAGTAGGTGCTGTTTAATTACCGATGTTTCTCCAAAATTACTAATTTTCCAAATTTGAATTTGAAGTGATTTAGTCCAAACAAATCTTTTTTATTATGGCCACTACCAATAACATCACTATCACCATCATTATTATTATGATCATCTTCTTCTTCTAACATAACTTTGCTACCATTATTTCTATTATTTCTAATCGAATTGTCAGATTCGGGTAGACCGTGGATATTCCTTTAAAAATATATTAGCAACTTTATAACCACTTAAAAATACTTGAAAGCCTCAGGTAATGCGTGTCACAGTAATACATCCAAAATAATTGGTCTTAAAATTGACACGAGTTAAATTTTCATGTAACTTTGAAAAAAAAAAATCAACGTAAATCAATTATTCTAGTTAAAAACTATTGAACTATGTTGGAATTTTGACATGCATGTCGATTTAAAGTTTGATGTATTATAAAAATTTTGAAATTGATCCCTCATAATTCTGGCCAATTTTGTTTAATGCCAGCCCAAATTATGAAGTAGATGCATCAATTTTAACAATTTAGTTGTGAAAGAAATTATAATTTAATGATTAATTAAATATTTCCTTTTTTGTTTTTTAGGATCCATATTTTGATGAAGAAATTGAAAGTATAATAGTGAAACTTTATTCAATTACCGACTAATAATATGGAAAATTATAAGGCCAAAAGGCTATTAATCTATCATGAAAATTCAAGACTGCACAAATATTTCTGTCACGTGTCATCTGCGGGTCTATAAATGAAAATTTAACCCTCTCTCTATATAAGAAGTGGATGTATTACTATGACACATACTGTAGTCATAGTGAAACGAAGGAGATGAAAGCCATACCACCTCTGTTTTTGGAACAATGTTTAATTGTAGCTGGTGAACAAGTGGTGAGGTAGCAGCTTCTGAAATATAGCCAAGATTAGGAATCGAATCATAAAATGCATAATTAACGATTCTTGTAAAATAGAATGAATGAAAAAAAGCATGCCAGCTTCTACAAAAGAAATAAAAGAATAGATTTCTATGAATCCATTCTGCCCATTTAGTATTCAATTGACCATATTGTTCTTCATTTTCAGGTTAAAAGTACCTACCACATTATTATCTTTATCATGACAAAAATATGAACCGGAAGAACCTTGCCTGATTCTAGTTGATTGAATACCAACCAACAATTACAATAGGATCTTCACGAGTCATAGGCGGCTCATTATTCAGTGTAAGAGTTGGTCCATTCGACTAACAATTAATTATCGCTGCCATTATAATCGAGAATTAAGGATTAAATAGCCGTCCGCCGAATCAGCTCGAAGTCTTAACAACAAAGCAACCTCGAAGGTCATTCTGCGCTTGATGGGGCTAGTTCCAGGTTGGCTCGAAGCCTTGAACGACAAACAAGCTCGAAGGTCACCTGCGCTCCCAACACTGTTTTGCCCATTTCTCGCATTTCAACAAAAAGCTAATTATATTGGTGATACAAATCAGACATTCATAATAGGTATTAGTATGAAACAGATTTACAAATTTCCTTAAATTTCTTGGAGAACTGTCACCAGGCATTACTATGACGACTAAAATCTATATTTTGATTATTGTTGTTATTTATTCTGTAAGCAGGATAGGAAATTCAAAAAATAGTTGTCTTGTTTCTGAAAGAGCATGTCTTCCGAAAGTAGGCTTAGGATTTTTATTATTAATATTAATATCTTTATTGTACTGATTATTTTGTGGTGAGTAAGAATTGTTGTGACTTTCAGATAAATATTGTTCTTTTTCAAAAGTAAGTATGATATTGTTGTCATCTTATTCCAATTTAACATAATTTGAAAATTTTGAATTGAACACTTTGATAAAAAAAAATTATTATAATAATTGGTTTTTAATGACGATGATGAATGACGCGTATATTAAAATTTAAAAAAAAAATTTTCAATTTAGACATGATGTGTAAAAACTAGATTTATGTAACAAATAAATTTGTTTCTTTTTGAATAAAATTTTTTTTAGTCTAAATTTCTCATACGATATCTATTCTCTCTCTGTGTGTATATATATATGGTAACAAATATAATATACATTTTATTATTATTTGCAAATATCTTTAAATTCATATTTATTATAGAAGAAAAGCGTAATAAGGAATGAAATGTTTTCTTCAACATTACTAATGTTAATTTACTCGAATGTTTTTCCAGTAAATAATTTCATTGTCTTATTGATCCGTAATATTAATATACTAAGGTAGGCGAGGGTTTTTTTATAGAATCATAGAATTTAATAAAAAGAACATTAATTCTTCTTATTAAAATATAATTAGATGCTGGAAGCTGTAGTTCACACTCTCACCCACTATAACAGACCTTATACAGTGACTATTGAATAAATCACACTATAACGAACGCCAATTCAATTTTTTTTATAACTAAAATATTTCTCTCTCTATAGTGAACATTTTATAAAATCTTTCTATAACAGAGGCACAAAAAATATATACAAAATGAGAGTTCATTATAATGATTGTGTGTTAACTGTATCCATCCAACCAATTGAGATTTATTTATTATCCATAATTTGCTATGATAAACGATGATATTAATTGAATTGAGTGTAAATATCCAAACATCATCCAATTTATTCAATTATTCCAAAATTTTTTTAGAATCCATTAAAAAACCAATCGATTTGTATTAGATTTCGTTATTAGAAAATAATTAATATGCTTGTAAAGGATCCCTGAAAGTACGAATCCGGGGCATAATAAATAATGCTCACAAATCATCGTATAATTTTAGGGTATAATTAAATTGTGCTCAAAAAAAAGAGAGTGGCGTGGGTTAATTTTTGATCAGTTTGTTTGGTCAGTTGAATGGATGAATTGTTGGTTAAATTAAAAATCAAAATGATGGGAAAATTTAAATGTTTTTTTAGAATTATTTATTTAACATGTGAATTTTATTTTTAGTTCTTGAAGAAGATTATAACACGTTTTTTACACGAGTAGAATATATTATTATTACTATTTATCACCATTACTAACAATTAATTAATTAATAATAATTTATATTCTATTTTATTTTTTTAAACAATCCAGAACAATATTAATAAATTCATTCAATAAACTAAATACAAAATAACCACGGGTAGCAATGCTTTAAAGTGTCTAGCTAGAAAGATAAGTAATGTATTACAGAATTTATATTCATGCAAGTGAAGGAACGTGCAACTTGTATATTTGTATATAATTTGTTTGCGTGAATAATATTTTAGCTAGGAAGAAAGAGGAACGAGGGAGAAGACAAGGATGAAGATCGAAGAAGAAAAAACAAAGTGTGATATATATATATATACATACATATATTTATATTTATAAATAAATATTTTGTTTTAACCACCATAATTAAATAAATAATTCGACTTGAATAAAATTTTTTCCCGCCAATTTATAAAGATTTGCATAAAATTTATTTATATTTTTATTTATTTCTAAATAAAGTATTTTACCTTGTGTAAAAATTAAAAATTAAATACAAAATGGAAGAATTTGAGAAAGAAGTTTGAAAGATGGATACATAGTATTTATAGGTTTTCTAAAAAAAGGAAAATATTAATAATTGATCTACAAAATTATTCCTCGTATTTTTTTAATAGAAATTAGGGGAGGTAAAAAAAGCAACGTAAATATTATGTATGTCATTCATTCGTTATTCTTACCGATTATAATATACAATAATAATAGATTGGAGTGATCGATCATTCATTAGAATTAACGATTAGGAAATGATTTGTGAATGAATAACTATTATAGGCAAAATAAACATTTTTAATATGTACGCGTGTAGTTTTTTGAGAATCAATCACCAATAGGTTAGAAAAATACCCCCAAATTTTATTACTAGAACAAGTTTTTATATATTATTATATAAAATTTAAAGGAGGGGAGGAAAATTAGCGCAAGTACCAGCACATTAAATTATTAATTGATTGATTTGACATTGTCAACACTAAAATAAGCATTATTTTTTTTTCTTGATTTACAAGTTTATTAGATTTCCCTATATATATAATATATATATGTATATATTAGACGCACATATATAAAGCTTCTTAAAAATAAAAAATAACATAAAATAAAATTTTTTTTTATTTTTTCTTACTAGGGAAAAAAACACACTTCTTACCTAATAATAATTTACCCATTGTTATTATTACTTAAAAATTCCAACAATGTATTATAAATAAATAAATAAATATATATGTATTTATTTATTTATTTATTTATTTTTAATAAATCATTAAACATTTTTTAATATTAAAAAAAAAATTTTAGCACGAGCACGTATATAATGGACAAAAAAAGCGTGTCGATTTCATAATACATTTTAGTATATGTTCGTTGATTTTCTACTTTTTGCTGCGCATCATTAGTAATTTTTTTTATACTTTTTTTAGTAAGATTAATTGATTGGCTAAGAATGAAGAGAAGAATGAAGAAATCGTAGAATCTTGGTAGTAGTAGATAATAAACATTCAAATTACTACTACTGCCACTGCCACTGCTACTACCACTACCACTATTATTTTCTTTATTCTATTCTATCATTATCTTTCATTGTTTGAAAAACATTAATGACAAACAAAAGGTGGCTTTGACTTTTTAGAATTTCTAATTAATTTGCACGTTTTAAAATTAAAAAAATTTTCCTCGTTTAACACCGAAGGTTGTCGAAAAGAAAACTTTTTATGCATATAATTAATTAATATCAGGTATATAGTCTCATTGATTACTTATCTTTCTTTTTATTTATAATTGCGGTAATAGTGTTCATTGACATTTAGAAAAAAGAACGAGGGGTCGAGAGTAATAATAATAGTAATAATATTAAATAATAACCGACCGATAATAATAATGCATACAATGAGATGAATGGATTGGAGCGAGATAAACAAATAATAATATAATATAGAATTCGTGTATATTATTATTAATATAGACGGCAAAACGGTGAATGGTAAATAAATAAATAACAGATGATAAAGACTTACATCAAGGTGCATAAAATCATAAGGAATTGAAAATAATTAATACCTTTTAAGAAAATCGGTGACAATTCACAACATGCACAACCCCATTTTTATATTTATCGTCATCATTATGTCATTTTCAATATAAATAAATTAAAATTTATGTTGATCAATGATAAAAAGGGCCATTGGAACAAAAGAATAAAACAATCGGTATTATTTGAATCGTGTATGATATTGTATGAGCTACCGTTCTTTTGCAGACAATTTACAAATTTGGATGCACGTGTAACAATATCAAACATCCACAAACGGTATAAATTTTTTCCTAACTACCTTTTTCTTATTCTGTATAAAAGTAGGGTCACTCCCTAAAAAATATATGTTTTTTGGTCCGTCCATCATTTTAAAATTTAAATTTCTAGGGTTTTAATAATGAATTAATTAATTAGTTAAGTTGAAAAAAAAGTACAAAAGTACAAATTTTTTAGATTTCTAATTAAAGTATCAAAGGTTTTGTGCATCCGTCAAAAAAGTTTATTAATCACATTTTTTAAGACGCCCAAAGGAAAATGTTGTGGGAATTTGAGAATTAAGGAAATAATTCCACGTTATTAATCTACATTTATGTTAATTTCTCTCCCTTTTCTCATACTTTCCCCCACATAATTAATAGTTAATTAGGAGAAATATTCGGGAGTGCTTATACATAACAAAAACAAGAAAAAAGTTGAATGATACTAGAACGAAATCAAAAAAAAATACACCAATTATATTTTTTTTTTGATCTTCTATTTCTATAATAATAATAATTAATAATATCACGCTCCCACAAAAAAAAAAAATCATAGTTATAAATTGTAATTATTATTATTTTATATAAAAAACACATTCCACATTATTTATTATTTATTATTTATTATTAATTAAGATCACATCAATCAATGAAGAAAAACATCAATAACAAACAAACAACGCTATTAATTACTGTGCTGCTGTAAATCTCTTTATCTATCAGAAGGTGAATTCTGGTATAAATCATCGGATTTATTCCATGAAAAATTATAAAGAAAATTTTACAAAATTTTATTTTTTTTTCATCCTTTTTCATCTTGTTTTTCTTTTTCTTTTTTTATTTTTTTTTTTTTTAATTTTTGTTCTTACCTAATATTTTTATATAATAATATTATTTATTTATATGTTACATAATCCCAATTATAATATCCCAATTATATATATATAATATTTAAATAAATATAATAAATATTTAAAATATTATTTTTTTTTGTAATTTTATTATTATTATTTAATTAACTGCACAATTTTTTTTGATTATAGCAAGAATCCATTCATATCATTATCATCACACACATTTCTAGTTTCTAAACTTAAATAAAAATTTTTCAATTTTTGTGTATTCGTTCCCCTTCAAAATCCAAAACATATAAGAGTGTTGAATTGAGAATAGTGTGTGCTGTTTGATGAATTTTGATCTTCATCATCTTTCATCTAAAAATTTTTTTCTTTCTTGTAAATTATTTATTTTTAAAACTTCTTCTTGATCTCTTCTTTTCCTTTGATTTCTAATTAAATAAATAATTTTTTATTTATTTATTCTTTTTGACCTTTAAAAACGCGAATATTTTAGAACGCGTAAATAGAATTTTTATAAATCTATTAACTTACCTTTATACGTTCTTTTACTATTATTATTTTATTACTCTAATAGTTTTTTACCAAGATTAAGATTTTTATCTTTTAGATCCTTCTTTCTTTTACTTTCTACTACTTTCTTTTCTTCCTCTCTTCCTTTCTTTTTCCATCCTTATTTACCCCGTAATCAATCCGAAAATATTATCAACTAACAATAATCATTGTAAGTATTAAATTATTTTTTTTACTATATATAAATTGGGGAATTTTTTAATACCCCAAATTTTTTTTTGATAAAAAATTTGCACATTTAATTATACAACCCCTTTTCTTGGATCATTGTTGTATTTTTTTTTGTCCCTTCTTCCTTGTAAAGATGTCGTGCAGTGGCTGCAACAAAAAAAAAGAACAATCCATTTTAATGACTATCCTCCTAAAGCCTTTTTGTCTGTCCATTTGCAGCGACTTTATTATCACCAATTGTTTTTTCCCACACTTATTTTTATATAAAAGAAACCGAAAAACGCGACTTTTTTTTCGCGTGCTCTTCTCTATATAACAATTTATTTTTTACGACAATTGTGGCACACTAAAATAGCCACTTTTCACTTGGAAATTTTTTTACGACACTGCTATTCTATTATTCTTCTTATTAGAATTATAATCAATTAGAATATTTCTAGAAACGTGTTATATATATATATACATATATACATTATTATTATTATATACAACTTTTTTATATATTAAAAAAATTTGATAATTATTTTTTTTTTCCTAAAATCGACAAAAATTTTTAATGACAAAAATAGTTTTTGGTCTTTTATAAAGAACAATTACTATTGGCTAAAATTTTTGTAAACAAAAATTATATTTTTTATTTTTTTCAATTATAAAATTTTTTTACTTGTATATTATTATATATAAATCAATATCAAAAAAAAATTTTCTTCTTACCTTCTTTCTTTTTTAATTCTCTTAACCCTTCATTTTTTTAATTTCCTCTTTTCTTTATAACGTATAAATCTTCATTTCATTGGTCTTTACTCCTAAAACTTCTTTTTTTATAATTGTTATTCTTTTTTCTTCACGTTTATTTATAATAATCAGTACATAAAAATTTTTTTTTTATAATTTCTTACTTACCAAAAAAAAACTTTTTTTAAAAAATAATCATTATGCAAGAAAAGAGAAGACATTCATCCTCCTCACAACAAAATCATAATCAACGACAACAAAATAATCCACAAAATCAACGACAACAACAACCTCCTCTTCCTCCTCCTTCATATTCGGTAAGTTGATCAATCTTACATAATATAATTAATTACCATTATATCGATCTTCTCGAAATGATGTCTTAATATAATATCCGCAGCAATGATATAATATTTACTAATATTTTATTTATTTATTTATTATTTCCATATCGGTTTGCAATGCATTTTAAATTTTACGTGTCAATTACAATCACGAACATTTCATTCGTTGTAACACTCTTTACACGTTTATTTACACCATGTATTTTATTTAATTGCATAATTGTAGAATATTTCTCAACCATCGACATCATGTAAGTTATCAATGTTCACGTGATCATACCCTGTAATGTTTATTTATTTTAAATTTTTTTTTAATTTCTTGATCAGTCGAATGTAAATATTTGCCAAATAATTTTTGTTTTTAAAAATTTTTTTTTATAGCAACTGACGAAACTACTAGAAAACGTCAAAGAACAGAAGAGGAAACAATGTATGCTTATATATATATTGTATTTATAATTATAATATATAATATAAAAATATTATTTTAAACTTTAACATTATTAAATTAATATAATAATAAAACATGAATAAAATAGAATAATGGAAGTTAGAACTCCTCCCTATCATCATAATACAAGCCATTATCACCATCGTCATCACCATAATCCTGGGTCTGGTTTCGATCAACATATTCCATTTCAAAACTTTAATGATGACCAAAGACGTTTCTTCGCATATCATCCCCCATCTCCACCCAACAATATCGTTCTACCTAGTTTGCATCAAAGTAATAATGACACTAATAATCATACTCAAAATTATCCAACTCATCGTCGTCAGTCTGTAAGTGGCGAATCCATCCGACCTTCCGAAGATCCTAACGATCGTGTAGTCTATCCCAAGTCTGATGAGCTCAAAAAACGTCTAGACTGTGCCACTCTTCAAAACTGGCTCTTTAAAGATATCGATAGAGAAACAAAGTTCGATGTGGTATGTAATTATTTTGTTTTATCATTATGAAATAATGATTTATGATTTTTTTTTTAAAAATAAAAATTATTAATATTAATAGATAGATGCAATGTATGAAAGAATTGTAAAAAAGAACGAACAAATTTTTGCTCAAGGAGATAAAGATGATATTTTTTATGTAATTGATCATGGTATGTTTCATGTAATACACAACAATCGTTTGTATTTGGAGCTTGCAGATGGAAGCAGCTTTGGTGAACACGCTTTAATGTATAATGTATGTAATTTATAAATTTATAATATTTATAAATCTGTATATTTAATAATAATGATGATGATGATGACATTGTTATTATTACTATCATAAAATATTGTGTTTTAGGTTGCTCGTACTGCAACGGTTGTGGCTAAAACAGATGGGAATCTTTGGGCAATTAGCAGAGAAACTTTTCAACGGACAGTTTCAAACCATTCTCATCGTAAACAAAGCATTTATAAAAATTTATTAAGATCCATACCATTTTTGTCTTCGTTAAATCATGAAGAAATCTCAAAACTCGCTGAGGCTTTAGAACCTATGTCCTTTGAAAACGGTGATACGATCATTTCTCAGGGTGATCTTGGTGATTACTTTTATATTATCAAAGAAGGTCATGTTAGTGTTAGTAAAAGCGAACATGGTATCGAAAAACAATTAGCTCCTCTTTCAAATGGAAATTATTTTGGTGGTATGTTTCATTCATATTTATTATTACCGTTTATTTATTATTGGTTTTTAATTAATCTACTCACAATATAATACAATGTATCATCGTCGATATTAGAATTTACACTTTTCAATAATTCACCACGTAACAAAACAACTGTGGTGGCTCAAGGTTTAGTGCGTGCATTAGCACTTAAACGTGATAATTTTACACGTCTTCTAGGACCTATGATGGATATTGTTCGTCGTAATGCAGCACAATATCATTCAAACACCACTACTACTGATATCACTAATAACTCAATCCAAAATTCACTTATGCCTTTACCTGATCGACAACTTATCGTAACAACTACATCTTCAACATCCTCATCTTCACCTTCACCCACTGCTACTACTCCCCAAAATAATATTCAATTGCACTCTGTTAATCAAATACTTAACAACGATAACGATGAATACAATATTATTGATGAAAATTTTACAGACGTTCGTCGATCTTCAACAACTTCTTCTGCATCAACGTCCACCACCACTTCAACCGTTAACAACAACGATGCCATTTCCTCCTCTCCCTCTTCATCATCTTCTTCTACACGTACAAGAAGAAGTGGTTATAGCGGAGCTGGCGGTGTGGATGTTTTGTAAAGAAAAATTAATTAATTTTGGGGATTAATATATATATATATATTATATACTTATATATAATATATAATATTAATTTTATTTTTCTTTTTTAAAATTTTTTTTTGGATGGTTGCGGGGTAAATTATGATTTTTTCTTAGATCCTTTTCTTATTTTTTTTTTAATAATTATGCATTTACCACAAAAAAAAATGAAATTTTTAGATTGTGGTATTTTTTTTTTTAAATTATTTAATTTTGATTATTTTTAAGGTTCTTTTTCTGTTAGAAAAATTTAAGATTTTTATGGATTAATCTTTTAATATATATATAAGTATTTTTATAAAATAATAATTTTTTATTTTTTATTTTAAAATTATATATATACACATATATGTCCCAACAGAAACAACCAAATCTTATTTTCGTGATTTTTATTTTATTTTTTTAAATGTTTTGGTTTGTTTTTGTTGGGATTTTCTTAAATATTATATAAATAATATATATATATATATATATATATATATATATTATTATTCTTATGATTTTATTTCTTTATCTATGGTTTTTTTATTTTTTTATTTTTTTTTTTATTAAAAAAAAAAAAGAATTTTGGTTATTATTATTAAATAAAGTTTTTTATTTTAAGCAATACTTTTCAAAAACAAAAAAAGAGAATATTTTTACCTTGATTTATTTCATATTATTATTATTATATAATTTTTTAGATTAATTTAATAATGATTTTATATTTATAATTAATTGTTAGTTTTTGCTTGAATATTAATTAATTAATGAATGAATGAATTGGTGTTAGTGATTATAGAGAAAAAAAAACAAGAAAAATAATATATATTTAGAAAATAATTAGAAGGAAAAAAAATTACCTTAATTTTTTATAATTATATTATTTTTTGTTTATTTAATAATAATCATAGACATACATAATTACCAATCGATCGATCGATCAAGAAGACATGAAAAATAAAAGAGTGTAAAAGGTTGGGAGAACCGGAGAAATGGTATGACGGCGAATATATGTGAAGGTAGTGGTGACGATGATGGAGACGTATATATGGTGTGTGATGGCTTGATCTGTCCCGATGATTGATATTGTCTTGATGATAATGCGGTGAATATTGATTTTTATCATTAATATTAATTAATAGGGTTATTATTATTATTATCAATACTATTTGCTATCCATTAGGCAAACAATTTCTTCCTCCTCATCAATTATTGATTTTAGAAAGGATTTCAATAGAGGGATACTTCAATAATATATAATAATGTAATGATAATGAAAAAAAGAGAAAAGTAGAAGGTATTTAAAAAAAAACTAGTCCATATTATAGATTTTGATTGATCTCTTGGAGAAAAGAAATACACTTATTAATAATTTTCTTTCCAATTGATACAAAATTATAATAAATAGAACGCTCAATTGAAAAAAGAACATAATAATGATAATTATTATAATATAAAAGATTTTGGATTGAAGGGTAAGCGAAACCAAAAATGTTTTTTTGTAAAGATTCTTAAAAATAATATCCCTCCCCCTATTTTATATTAAAACTGAAGTTACTTTTGTTTTTAAATCAATGTAATTATAATTATTAGATGTGTTGTAGTTGGGCGATCAGAAGAAAGGAAAGAGAAAGTAGAAAAGGTAAATAATATTTTCTAAAAAATCTTTATAATTATAATGAACAACTAAATTATTAAATATGAAAAACTACTTCGCGAATTGTATGAAAGGCTTTTTTAGTAAGAAAAAAGAACAACTTAATTACTACGAATATGCTGATGAGAGCAAAACGAATGATCTAATGATCCAATTCTTCTTTAACAACAACATCATTATCGTCATTAATCAATATAAGATAATCAACAACACCACCACCACCATCACCATCATCACTACCAAAGAAAAAAGATAAGGAAAAGTGGTGGTGAGTGAAGAAAAAACAAAATGTCTAAAAAAAAAAAATCTATACAGGACATTAAAAAAAAAATTTTTTTAATATGTATGATAATATATTTATATGTATTTATATATTTATATAGGTATATAATCAACAAATCACGTTCGATTTGGTGGTGTGATGATGATTTATAATTTATGATGGACATGAGTGATGTTAATCACACCCGATTAAAGTTATTTTCAACAGCAAAAAATTTTTTTTATAAAAATTTTTTTCATTATTATAATATTATTTTATGGTGAGACGTGACTCAACATTATATAGACTTAGAGAGAAGCATTGACAAGTTTACATCAATGTAATTATTATTATTGTTCAACATAGTCAACAATAATAATTATAATAAGTATGATAATAATCAAGGTTGCCACACCATCACTGTCATTATCATCATCGTCGTCATCGTCATCGTCAAATTATAAAAAAATTTTTTTTTGGAAAAAGTCGCATTTTACTCCAGCGCATTTATATAATTTATTACAATTGGATTCTTTTGGCTTAGCGAGAAATTTTAATTATAAACTAACAATTAATGGAATTTAACAGGTGTTGTTTGTCGTTAAGATGAAAAATTTTACTTGTTCTGGAAAATTATTATTTATTATTTATTATTTTTTGCAATGATAAATAATAAAGAAGGTAAGTTGCATATATAATATAAATATTTACTCTCACATTCTCTGGATTAATTAGTTAATGAATTATTTTAAAGCTTTGGAAGGTGAAAAATATTCCCGCGTGTACTGATTTTTTATTTGTAACCATATCTGTTGTTATTTAGTAGATTAAGTATAATGGTATATTTTTTTTTAAGGTTATTTAGCCTATTGCATACATATAATCATTGCACCAAAAAAGTTCATCCATCGCATGTTATAATGTATAATTAGTAATATATGTATATGTATATGCAATTGAATTCTTTTTATTTCTTCCTTTTTTTCTACTTTTAAAAAAAAAATTCGGCTATGTGAATTTAGACATGTAAATAAATATATAAATATGTAAATATTGTGAGAAAGAGTTTAAAGAGAAAATTTTTATTCTTAAAAATTTTTTTTTGATTTTGATCACAAAAAAAATTTTTTTAAAGTGTAATTTATTAAGATTACAATTTTAAAACCTACTATTCATATTAAGTGTTTATTCTGCGGCTTAATCTATTTATTGAAAATCCATTCATTATATTTATTACAATAATGATAACAATAACCTTTACTCTGTATAAATATTGTACTATTTGATGACAAATTATGAGAAGGTGTGAGATTTTTTTCCCTTTCGAAATTAATTATTTGATTGTTTATAATCCTAACTAATGCTCTTTGTTATACTATCTTGTGTCAATACGATGCCTGTAATTAATTAAATTTCTTCTTCTTCCTTTCTTTTTCTAATAAGTTTGACATAATAATCTCGCACTAGTAAATTTTGTTTTACAATGAACGACATGATATGTGTATTGATCTTGCTCGATGCCATTAATTGATGATTGTTATTATTAACAGGTTGATTCTTGCAAAACTTTCTTAAATAATAAAATAATTAATTGTATGTTGACTAGCATTAAAAATAATCGAAATGTCCATACTATGAAATCAGATCTTCCATAAGAATACTTGGATTGAGACTATATTTCCTCTAAAGTGTACAGATCCACTACTATTCTTTGGTTGAAAATGGTTATTATCACCAAGTTGCTCATATATTAAAATGGGCCAATTAATAAAAATTAGTGCGAATTTATATCTTTCAATGGTTGGCTGGCTACAATATAAAATAATTTTCTGATTATTTTTCAAGAATCTTGTGTGTGTTTAAAATTTTTATCAAGATTTAAAAATTAATCGGTAAAATATAATTGCATGATATTGGTACCATCAATATGCATTAATTAATATATATTATGTTGTCCTCCCTCATACTAACTTAATTCAGGTCCTATCATTTTCATTGAATAAAAAATAATGAACAATTTATCCAATCAAGATGATCATGCTATAAATAACGATTCACCAATACTTCATTATTCTCTTTATTCTCTTAAAAAACTTGTTCGTTCGCTATTATTAATTTAATTGAATAGCGACTAATAATAAACTTCATATTAAAGTGAATGAAAGCTTAGTAATAATTGTACAAATTGTACAAAGTAAATAAATATTAATTTAAAGAAATATCCATCTAAGAAGAATTATATATTCTTTTTTTCATTGTTCCCACGAGGAGTAGTTCTCTATATTAGGTAAATAATATGAGTATCACAGCTTTAATTAGTCATTGACAAATTATAATTTACAGGAAAAAGGCGCTTTT
Source organism: Entrophospora candida (assembly GCA_910592215.1). NCBI lineage: Eukaryota > Fungi > Glomeromycota > Glomeromycetes > Entrophosporales > Entrophosporaceae > Entrophospora > Entrophospora candida. The sequence goes on from CAJVPN010000466.1 coordinate 16,381, forward strand.
TAACCAAATTTCTTAAACAATCGCACAAACATCTAAATATGATGATAATTCATGTAATTCAATGTCATATAAACATGAAAATATTTTTTGGTGATGTAATCACATACTCACAGTGAACCATTAAATAACATTTACGAGCCGTGGAAAACAACTATTCAAACCTACCACCTTGTTTGAAAAATTTAGAATTAGAAGAATTAGAAAATATTTTTCTCGAAAAAAGAATTTTTATATTGCTCATGTTTATCAGGTACAAATTTGTAAATATAATACGTGCTTGTGTAATCACAAGATTTACTTTTTAGGTAAATTTTAAATCTATAGTTTAGACGCGATCTTATAAAATTCGATTTTTATTTTATTTTTTTTTAAACAAAAACAAATACTTTATATCTTTGTCATTCTTATATTTTTATATCTATCTACACTATCTGAAAAGATGTGTTCAAGTAACCTTCTTCCTCGTTTGAAACGCGAATTGGGTTTGTATTATTATCTTTGAAAAATAAATTATAATGTCTAAACTGTGTTTATTAATAAAAATTACATGCACTAACTAAAATGTTCAAAAAAAAAATCAGAAATATTGGAGCGTGATCCACCTCCAGGCATTATATGTTATCCTGTTGATGATAGTTTAATGCATTTCTGTGCACGTATGTTATCTCTATCTGTTTACTTGCATGATTTTTTGATGAAATTGAATTTGTTTCATAAAATAACTTGTCTCATCTAAAAAGGAATAAAAGGCCCAAAGGATACACCATATGAAGAAGGTATATTCAAAGTAGACGTTGTTATTCCTCCAAGGTAACTAAATGATTAATAACTGATCGATAATATTTATCAACGTGCGGCCATTATTTATTTAATTCACGTTTTATTACATTTTAGATATCCTTTAGAACCACCCAGAATGCAATTCTTGACACCAATTTATCATCCAAATATTGATGATGTTGGTAGAATTTGTCTTGATATTTTAACAATGCCTCCTAAAGTAGGTGGTCTCTTCCATTTGAACATCGCCATGTGAATAAACAAATAAATTAATTAACTATTTATTTGTTTTACCTTTCTTCACGCAAACATATATCTAAGGGGTCATGGAAACCTTCATTAAACATTTCTACTACACTAACATCTTTAAGCATCTTGATGGCTGATCCGAATCCTGATGACCCACTTATAGCAGAAATTGTATGGAAATATAACAATTCAACAATAATGTGATTATGAAATATGCATATGATTTTATTACTTACATCCGTATAATATGATTTATTTATTATTTGATAAAAAAGGCTCGTGAATTTATGGAAGATCGGCCTTTATTTAACAAGAAGGCAAGGCAAGAAACTTCAAGACATGCTATTGAAGATAATAATAGCAATTTATCATTATCATCGCCAACAACAATAGCAATAAATGAGAAGAATAGTAATAAATCATTGACTGAAGATAATAAATCAATATCAAATATTCAGAACGTAGATAATAATAAATCAACTACAAATGATGATGACGACGATGACGATGATGATGATAAGAAGAAGAATGATTTAACGATAAATGATGATGACAATACTGATAAGTTAATAATAAACGATCATATTGATAATAAACTAACAACAACATTAGAGAACATAGATAACGAATCTTCTTCATCGAACATTGAAAATGTATTATCAAATGATGAAGTTCAATTGGAAATTTCTTGTAATGTTAGTATTCAAAATTTATTTTTATATATATATAAAGAATATCTAATTTATATAACAACTTAAGATCTACAAACACTTTTCTCCAAATAAAGAACAAACAAATTGAAGAAAAATCTAGCTTTACCATAAATCCCGAGACAAATGAAGATATAAAAACAACAACAAACAATGAATTGTTATCAATCATACCATCAAAACGCCCCAAAAAGAAAAACCTATCACTTAGCAGAACAAAAGTTGGAAAAAGAACTCCTTTAGGTGATATTAGCAATCAGACAACAAAAAATTCAACAACATGCGAATCAGCCCCAATCAATTCTAATATTATAGTGACTAATGTTGAAAGTAGCAGTGATCATGATATTGATAACAATGATAGTGTTAATAATAGAAGATCTGTTGATGACGTTGTCAAAACTCCTTTAGGTGAGACTACCAACAGAAGTTTAACCAGCGAATCAACAATAGCATCACCGCCCAATAATAGTAATAATAATAGTCCTAAATCAAAACAAAAAATTGTAAAAGAAAAGAAAAGAACACCGTTGAGTGATGTAACAAGTCGATATATTAATTTACCTAAATGAATTATGATGATATTAAAAAGAGGTGGTTACAAATGAAATTTATTAACTAATATCAATTAATAATAATAAATTTATATAATTTGTAAATACCTTAAAAAAAATAAATAAAAAATAAAATCTATTAAATAAATAAATAAATAAAAACACAATAAGAATAATCGATAATTAAATATTTTAATTTTTTAATTTTTCTTCAATCCATTTGTCAGTAATTTCTTTATTTTGAAGATCAATATCATTCACATAATATTTTCCTTTGCCGTCTAATAATAATATTTTATCATGATATTTTAATAATCCCATATTATGTGAAATTGTGATCATTGTAATCTTTAATTCTTTCATGATCTCGAAGAATTTTTTTTCTAAATCAGAATCAAGTGAATTTGTAGCTTCATCGAGTGCTAAAATACAATAACAATAACAATCATAATAAATAAATAATTTAAAATTTAATTACTCCCTTGAAAACAAACAATTTTAACGATGATTACCTGCATATAATGGTTTCCAATAAAGTAATCTTGCAAATGATAATTTTTGTTGTTCACCAGGACTTAAAATTCTATTCCAATCTTCACCATACCTCGAATCATAATTCTGTATTAAAGATTTTAAATGTGTTAATTCTACCTTTTCCAATAATGAATTCAATTCTTGATCTGAAACTATAATAACAATTTAATATATAAATTAATAAAATCTTATTATCATTTTATAATTATTGATAATAGTATGCAAGTATATATATGTGTGATACACATACTATTTTGTTGTTTAGGATCATTGATCACTGGATATGTGATTTGATCTCTTAAAGATCCATATACTAAATAAGGAACTTGAGGCAAATAAACCAATAAATGTTGTCTTGAATTCATATTCATTTTCGGTCTTGTTATTTGACCTTTATTCGTTGGCCATAAACCACACATAACTCTCAAGATTGAAGTTTTACCACTACCATTTGGGCCAATTAACATTAAATTTTTTCCTTGTTCAATAACAATTTCTAAATCCTCTAAAAGTGTTGCGCCTGATGGTGTATCAAATGTTACTTGATCAAATATAATTGATGATGATTCGGATCTTTTTTTTTACAATTTAAATTTGAAGAGCATTACTAAAATCAAAATTTTTAATAAGGTTCTTTGTTTAATATATTATTATTTTCACCTTGATGTTACGAATTCTCCCGTTGCTTCTCTTAGATCTAATGATTGATCTTTAATATTTATATTGTTTAATTCACCATTAATATCATCATTAACATCATCAAGTGCTTCTAATAATTGTCCTATACGTGCAGTAAACCCTGCCAAGTTCGAAACATTGGTTGACTCTTCGATCAAACTTGTAAATTTACCAATAAGATATAATGTGAAGAAAGCATTCTAAAGTAATAATAATTTTTATCGATATATAATTTATTTATTGTGAAACTAAAAAAAACAATTATTTTATTTATTACCAAACTAATTAATCCACTAAGTACATCTTTATCGGTATCATCGTATTCGCCTAAAAAAATAGGAATGGAAATAATAAGATAGCTCAGTATTGATCCAAAGTATGCAACTGATTCAGTTAAAGCTATAATAAAAATTGTATTTTTTGTTTATTAGTAATTGAAAACAATATATATATTTTTTAAAAAAATTTATTAATAAATACATCGTAACACTAGTTCTTTGTCAATCCTTTGTCTTTGATAATTAAGAACTGAATCAAAAAATTTTGATAATCTAGCCTCTTCTGCTTTTTCACCCCAACTAAATGCAATACTTTCAGCAAACTGACGGATTCTTACATGTAGAAATCTAAAGAATTTAACAATTTTTTTTTGAGTTGTAATTTTTAATTTAATTGTGAATAAAAACCATTTAAATTTTAAAAATCCCCCTACTACCTAAAATTTCCTTCGTGAAATTCTTTCAAGAAAATTATTTTTGAAATCGGATTTATTAAAAATCGGCAAGCAAACAAACTGAATATGAAATATAAATAAATAATTAATGGTCCCAAATATCCACTAATATTCCATGTCAAGTAAGTATAATAAATTATTAAAAATGGTGCAAGTATTGTATTTTGACAAATTATTCTTAATGATTTAGAAAAATTGTCAACATCTTGAGTTATACGCTGATCTCTAGGTTTGATAATAATAATATTTAGAATTAATAATAAGGATGATGAAATATTTAAATATCAATATTATAATAGTACATACGGATTATCAACATCATGTCTTGTAATTAGTATTCTATAAAATATATCTGGCTTAACATATTTATTTTGTAAATGTCTTGTTAAAACTTTTCTTGTCAACAATTCAAAAAGCCCACCAACAAAATACATTATACTTCTTCCCTATTTAAAACATAAAATCAGTCAATCAATTTTATCCATTGATTTAATTTGTCAATCAATCCATTTTCATCTACCCTTTCACTCTTTCATTCAATTATTCTAGTTCTTGGAATCAATTATTTTTTTTTTGAAATTCACTTACCAAACCAGTTAATAAAACAATACATGTTGAATAAACCAATAATGTCTTGAAATGTGCACCATCAATTCCAACCAACGTTGTGTAAAATTTTGAAGGAATTTTTCCAACAAAGTATGCCAAGATTTCGTTGATAGCACTTGTTAACATCAACATAAAACATATAAAAATACAATTGCCCTCTGGTGTTTTTACTGAAAACAATATTTTGAGAAGTCGAAAAAATCTACGTAAGAATACTCGATCAAAGGATGATCGTGTCTTGTTTTCCAAATGGTTACGTTCAATAGCCTCAATTGGTACCGGTTTTTTTGCTGTACTAAATAAATTAACAAGAGCAGAAATTATTTACAAGTTTAAGGAATTACCAACTTCTTTTTCTTTTTCTTACAGAGTTCCATCTTTAATTAAAACCTGTTCGTCGGCATTTTCCTCAGTAACAGATAATGGTTGATATATATAATCATCCATAATCTCTTAATGATTTACACAATGATCTCTCATTCACGTAAAAAGAAATTTTTTTTTTAAAAGACGCTTGCTGCGGTCACAATCAAAATTTAAATAATATTTTATTTTAATAAAATGCGTACTTGTTACTACGAACTTCTTGGGGTGCAAACCAATGCAACCGAAGATGAAATTAAAAAAGCTTATCGTAGAAGAGCATTGGAATGGCATCCAGATAAAAACCATCATAGGATTGAAGAAGCAACTGGACAATTTTCTCTTCTTCAAGAAGCTTATGAAGTTTTATCTGATCCTAACGAAAGAACTTGGTTAGCGACATTTATTATAATAATAATTAACTTGATTTTTTTTGATATTTACATATTATATCGCTTGATATTTTATTACAAAATAGGTATGATGGTCATCGTGATGCTATTTTAAGAGAGGGCGAGTATTGATTTGATTATTATTAGTCTATAATTTTCCAAATTTTTTAATGATTAATAATGTAATATTAATCATTTCATAATAGATGATGATAGCGATTATGAGGATGATAGCTCTGATAATGAATATGCATCAGGAAGCAGATATACAAATATAGCACGAGGAACAAGAATAGAAGATTTAATGAAATATTTTAGTGCTAGTTGTTATAAAGGATTTGATGATAGTTCGAAGGTTTTTTATTTAATTGATAAGATTTTTTTAATCTTTAAAATCACCATAATAAACAAAATATTATCGTCCTATTATAACAAAAATATATTAGGGTTTCTATACTGTGTACAGAGAACTCTTTCAAAAATTAGCTGAAGAAGAAAAACAAGCATTCTTATACGATCGCGGAGAAAATTCAGATGAATCTTATACATATCCACCTTTTGGAACTAGTATGACATCGCATAATATGAATGCCTCAAGTTGTGAAAACCCAATTAAACTTTTTTATAGTATATGGTTAAATTTTTCAACACATAAAAGTTTTAAATGGTGTGACAAATATCGTTTATCAGAGGTAAGTCTTTCTTACTAAATGCTGGTGTAATTAATATTATATATGCATATGTGTGTTTTTTTGATATTGAAAAAAAAAATTAAAAAAATATAAATATTTAATGTTAATAAAGTAGGCAACAGAACGTCGAATTAAACGACAGATGGAAATTGACAATAAGAAAGCTAGAGAAACTGGTCGTAAAGAATACAATGACACTGTACGGGTAAGTAGGCCTAAAATAATTTATGGCACTAATACAAAATATATTTTTAACGATTTATATTTGTAATCAGTTATTGGTGATGTTTGTGCAAAAAAGAGATCCACGATATAAGGTGTATAAGGAAGCTTCGGAAAAGGAAAAAGAAACTTTGGCAGCCGATATGAAAAAGCGTGCAGCAAAAGATCGTGCAAACTATATTGCAAAATTGCAAGAGTATCAAGAACAGGATTGGACTAAAATTGAAGAGGATGATGATGACGATGATGAGTATTATGAAGAAATAAATAATGAACTCTTTTGTGTTGCGTGTAATAAAAGTTATAAAAATGAAGGATCATGGAAGGATCATGAAAAGAGCAACAAACATTTAAAAAACATTGAATTACTGAAAGCAGAAATGTATGAAGACGAAGAATTAATTGACGCGAATTCAAATCATGAAGAAGATGTAATTGATCATATCTCGGGCGATGATAATGCCAATGTCAACGTGGAGTCAAAACTACAAAACATTGAAATTTCTTCAAAAAATAATGTTGATATCGAAGATAATATATATTTTTCAACTTCAAAAAAAAGCAAAAAACAAAAAAAGAAGAAGAAAGTAAATAGCCGGATATATGATGAAGAATATATGGATCAACATGTAAAGATAGAATCAAATAACAAATCTAAAAAAGATGATGAAATTGATTCAGATATTTCAGAGTTGTTAGATAAAACCAAAATTTCCTCTCGTGGTTTTGAATCTGATGATGATTCTAATACAGCAATTCCATATTTCTTAAATGATGTTAAAAAACTCAACCAGGATGAAAATAATGATAATAATAATAAAAAAGAGAAAAAGAGAAACAAAAAAAAGGTTGGCAATGATCAGGTAATTAACATAATTATAAAAAAATTTTTTAATGGAACAAATATTTATTTGTTTTTTTTCATTTAATAATTAGAATAAATGCAATGTGTGTTCACAATCTTTTCCTACAAGGAATAAATTATTTACACATATTAAAGACGCTGGACATGGATTAGCTCAACAAGCTGAAGGAAAGAAAGGCCGCAAATGACGTGATTATTTCATATAGAACTAATAATATGATCAATGTTTTGTTATAGAATTCATTTTTGTTTAATTATCATTGTATGTCTTTTTTATTTGATTAATTAACGGTGAGAATGTAATGAACCAAAGAATATTATTATAAATTATTGACAAATTTCTAAAAAATATTTATAAATTAATACTAACCTAGAAAGTATGAACTTCCTACTTTTAAAAATATAATGCTACCAGGCTTGGCATTACCTACTTAAAACCATATTATATATATGAGAGTATGTGTATGAGTGATCTAGCCTTACTGGAATTAACCTCTGCTGAAAAGTCCCCATGATTTTCACACATATGATGGAAGATGTGTTGATGTTTCCTAGCTGCATTGACATCTCTATTCCATAATTAGTGTTACGACCCGTTAAGACCTTATCCGGTAGTTAACGGATTACCGGGTCGTAACGGGTTTAGCGTTAACATTAATATTAAGAAATTTTGCATAACGGCTTATTAGTCGTGCGACATTTCCCTGAGGCTGTTAATATTAATATTAATATTAAATTCGAAATTCGTGTCACATGAAGTTTTTTTTAAAATACCTCGATAATAAACTCTAACTTTGTTATTAGAGTAAAATGAAAGTATTCCATTAAAGCTTTCTAATGAATATTCTTTCATATCGAAAGGTCTTCTCTACATGAATTCACAGCTATTCAAAAACGGTATTACTTTTTCATTTTAAACCTCAGATTATTTCTCAATATCGCTTTAAAAGACTTGATAGTAAGCTTTCATATGGTCATTACTTTATGGGGGTATTGGTTAATAAGTTTTAGAGAGGTTCACAAAAAATTATTTTATAGAAATATAATAGTTGAAGAATTTCAGCAAAAACTAAAAGGCATTTTATTAGTGATTGTTTTATACTTCTGACTTTATATTGATTAAAGTTAAATAATTAATAAAATGTATAAATTGTCTTTATCACTTTGATCAAACCTGCCTATATAATTATTTGAATAAATATATTTTACAAACAACTCCATAGATCTTGACTTTAGCACTTACTTTGATACAAGCTATTCAATAATTGATGAACATTCATTTGCAAAATTTAATAATTGATAAGTGTTCATCAGTATATTTTACAAACTTGCTTCATATGTTGTCATACATCTTGTATTTAATAGTTATTACACAATAAAAATTATCAAGTGAATTTATCCAATGAAATGTTGTAGACTGGTTAGTATCCCATATTTTGCACAACTTGAAAAGAATTGGTATATAAGTCATAGAATTGGTATAATAGTCTGAGGAAAAGTCATGCAATGATGAAGTACTCATTATGGACACCCTGTGTCTGTGTATGCCTCACTTTGGACCAGCTGTAAAGTCCTGTGTGACTGAAGGTGGAACTCATGTGGGTGGCTCATGTTGGGTGTATTGAACCTTTGTGACATGACCCTTCTTTGTTAATTTTTATTATTTATTTTATTTAGTTAAAATTAAGGGTAGAGTGTAGTTGTGTGATTTTTCATAAAAACTGAAAGGAATAAATTATATAATTCTAAAATGATCAAGTTTTTAATAAATAATCCTATCCTTTTGATTTAGCTTCAACAACTTTTGAGGCCATAAATAATCAAACTACAAGTTAAGGGTAGAGTGTAAGTAACATGAAATTTACTATGATACAGTAGACTGCAAATCATTAAAAATATTAGTGTAATAATTATACATGGAGCCCAAAGTATTTTGACACTGTCATAAAGGGGGTTACACATGTAGTAAAGGGGTGCTACACTTATGTTTTTAATAGTGAATGCCATAATTAATTTCTACTTTCTACCATCAAAATCACCAAACCAATTTGAACTGCATGTATAGTAGTAATGCATGATAACATTATTATTATATACAGTAATATTGCAAGTGTGCAAAATACAGCTCATGATGTGTCCAATAAAAAGATATAAAATAAATATAAAAGTCCAATATATAAATCTCCCTGTATCCACCACACACAGCTCAGGGTTCTCAATACTCTATACCAGGTCTCTGTATCTGCACACAGCTCAGAGCCTACTCAAAATACTCTATTGTGCAATTCTCTCTCTCTACAGTGCTAATGCTAAGTACTGCTGGCATAAGCCTAAAAATATAAAATAAAATAAAAAGAATACATACAAGAAATATTTACAACTATACCACTTGAGGTGTCCCTACAAGCAGCATAGAACAATCAAATCAGGGGGGGGGGTATTTATTCAATTATTATAATTATTATGAATGTTATTAATACAATCCACATTATTTTCACTTGGTCTAAAACCAAGCCTTTTTATACCTCTTGAGGTATTACAAATAACATGACCTTTACAATATTTTGCCCAATAACATATGCTTATTAATCCTATTTTCTGTATTACTAGCTTACTGATTGCTAATTACTAATGCTACTAAATATTTGGGTCAACTGAGCAATACAAATAATTTGATTAATAATTCGAAGTAAATAGTTATGTCATAAAATAAGTTAAAAATAGAAATGTGTAATGTGGCGCAATTTATGGCGCAACTGTTACAATAAATATAGAATGATGATTGTTATCATGATGTAATATTTAGCACATCACATGACTCAGAGTATTATGTAATTTTTTTTATCAACAGTATCATAGTGAAATTCGTGTTACCTACACTCTACCCTTAAAAGGAAACCATTTAAAAAAATAAAAAGATAAATTTCACTAATTGATTTGATTGGTTACATTTGTAATATACAAAGATCCATCAATCAATATTATAATTAGTAGCAACAACAACAATGAATCTTTGTTTTTTGAGGATGATAATAAAGATTAAGATCCAGTTTGTATAGGACAAGATCTATGAACAAAATATACTAAAGAACATTTTATTAACTATTCAATAGTTTGTACAAACATTAAGGAAGCTTGCAAAATATTCTAATGAACATTTATCAATCATTCAATAGTTTATATAAATTTCTCTTTTATTTTAACTTATATTTTAACTTATATTTAATAACACCACTATGATAAATAAATAATAAAGTCAAAGATAAATTTAATCATTATTGTTGTTGTTCATTGTTCTAATCATTATTTACATATGTATATAGGAATAAATGTAAAAGAAAAATTTTAATATCTATTTATTTATCATATTTACTTTTAAATAAATGATTTTACTATAAAAGACATACATAAGTGATCAAAACTCTGCAAATATTCGTAATAATGTAATATTTGGACATTAATTTCTAGCTATACTTGCAATTGGATGTGTCAAACAAAATTTTACATATATGAATATAAAGGCAAAATTTGACTTTGAGGGTCAGATTATT
>CAJVPN010000467.1:0-27301 GCA_910592215.1 Entrophospora candida
GATCACATTACAAATGACTAAATTTTGATCCCTGAAATTCTTGGTTATACCAATGTTCACTTTGTCTGGTTTTGTTGAAGTATGCCCCAAATGATGATTATTATTATCACGTGGCAGGAATTCTAACAATTGCAAATTTTGGGATCAATCAAAAAATTTTTTTTTGCATGAATTTCCTGTCCACTTTAAAAAAAAAAAACCAAGTCAAATTAACCAGAGCTAGTTAGTTGATTATCTGGTTAAAAAAGTGAAAAAAAAAATTCGACTGATTTGAACAGTTTGTTAATTCCCAAATGACAGATATAGTGAACAAAAGTCCTTGAAGCCTTTTTTGAACTAATAACCACACTTAGTCTATATCAAATAAAAAAAAATAATAACTAAATAATTTGCTAAAAATGATTTGGGATGTAATCGTTGGAGGACGTTGGTTAGTTGAAGAACAAATTGGAGAGGGATCTTTCGGTCAAGTTTTTAGAGGTATTATTTATTATCATATAATTTATCGTTATAAAAATGCTTAAAGTAATAAATTTCATCTTCCTATTTATTAAAAGCTAAACACATGACAAGAAAAGATTTAGTTGCTATTAAAAGAGAAGATTCTTCTATCAATTTTCCACAGCTGGCTGATGAATATAAATTATTAAAAATGTTTGAAGAACATGGTAAATTTTATATTAAATAATTTCTATCAACTTATACCAATTATTAATTAGTTAATTATATATATGATTTGTTTTTTAAAAAGAACATGTTCCGAAAGTCTATTGGTATGCAAAAAATTTTATTTGTTTGTTTGTTTGTTTGTTTATTTATTTATTAGCTTAGGCTTTAAATTTAACAAGTAATCATTATACCCGCATACATATATATGTAATTTATACGATATTGGTTATTTTAGGTATGGCCCAAAAATTGCTTGGAATTGCATGGTGATGGATTTGTTAGGCCCAAGCTTAAAATTGGTGACCGATTCATTCCAAGCCTTACCTGTAGAGTTTGTTAGCGACATTGCAATTCAAATGGTATTTATGAATTGATTAATTGATTATATTATATATGATATATATATTCACCGATATACTTTTTATATCTATAGGTTTCAACAATGGAATTCATACACAGCAAAGGAATTGTCCATCGAGACATTAAATCTGAAAATTTTCTTCTTGAAGATGACTTTCCTATATCTTTAAATGATCCAGAGGAAGTACATAATGATATATGTAGATCTATAATAGACAAATATCAGATATTAGTTGGTAGAAAATACAAAACGTTTCTGGTCGATTTTGGATTAGCATCTTACTATATTGACCAGGAAACAGGAATACACATCCAAGATGATGACGAAAAAATAATAAATGGATTAAAAACTGGTACAGCCCAATATGCTAGTATAAATGTGCATCGGGGATGTTGTAAGTTGTTTATTATACACTTGAATATAATCCATAATAATGAAAATTTTCTAATAATAATAATAATTTTATATAGATCATACCAGGCGTGATGATATGGAATCTCTTGGATATATATTTTTGGAGATGTTAAAAGGGTTCCTGCCATGGTCCAAAGCCATCTGGTATACTGATGAAGAATTATGGACAAGAGTATTGGAAATCAAAGAAGAAACTTCTTTGGTTGACTTGTGTATTGGAATTCCAAGGGGGTTTCTAAAATATCTATACTACTGTAGGAATCTAAAATTTGCGCAACGGCCAAATTATGACTATCTAAAAAAGTTATTATAGTATGTTTCTATTTTTTCTTTTTTTTAATTATTTATTATTACTATTAATTTTATACTAAAAATATTTATTTGTTATATATTTAGTGAAACAAGAGGTTCCGGACCCAATAGTAGATCAGTAACTATAGAAGATGAATGGTATATTGACAGATCCTGGTATAATCATGACATCAATGATAATTTACCATCAGCATCAGCAACAAACAGGTTAAATGCATATGATCCAAAGACTACTTGTAAAGTGGTGTATTATAGAAATGAAAAATGGGAAAAAGAAAGAGCAAGTATTCTTAATGCATGGAATAATGGTCGTACGTGGACCAGGCGTATTAAAGATCATAAAGGAAAAGGTCGAATGGATTATATTGTGATATGTGAATTTTAAGAATTTGGTTGGTATTCATAAGTCACTCAAAATAATTATAATAATAGAGAAAATCTAGAAGTGATGTACAAGGAAATCATCTGAATCAATTCAAATTTAGACCTAATTAATAGTGGTGATTCACATCATCAAATCCTTGTCATCCGGCTATATATGTATATACTATATTATTTAATATTTATTTCATTAATCATTATTTATTATTATACAACACAAGTAACGTGGTTGTTATTTTATCTTCATCTTTTCTTCAAATCATTTGCATTCACTTAGATATATAGATTATTTCATTTCTTAGGTTAGCCATCTTCCTTATTTTATTTGCAAATTTGCTAATTAAAATTACATGTTTTTACAATAATAAAGCAATAACACAATACATAGTAAATTGAATCAAAAATAAAAATCCGAGCACTTTTCTTGTTATTCTTTTTGCATTCTAGCTTTTAAGAAACGAAATTTGAGTTTGGTCCTGGATAAATTTAAATTGGTTATAAAAGTATGATCTTATTTCCAGGGAAGTTAATTGATGATTAGTGCTAATACCTAAGAGAACATTCTTTTACATCAAGTGAATCTAAATGTTGACAGTGATGATAAATATAATTTTGGCTTTCTACAAATAAAAAAAAAGTAAATATTCAATGTAGCAATTGTAATCACTTAATAAATGCTCCAACTTACCCTTTACTCTAATAAATTTTTTCAACTCATAATGACAACAAACAAATTGCGAAAGCCTCAACTTTGAACTGCTACTTACATCGATTTTTTAACAAAGGAGACATTCTGAGCATCTAATCTTGGACAGGATTTTTAACTTGGAAATATTCGCGCTATTGCAGGCAACATTCAAGTTAAATATTGATAATCTCATTATCCAAAATATTCAAAACTTCTAAGTTCACAAAGCCTCTTAAATCAAGATGACCTTTGAGATTTTTCTGAACGAGAACGTTAATTAATTAATTTTAAATAGTCCTACTTCAAATTATTTTATTAAAAATGATCATTTTTGGCGATATGTTTATATAAATTAAAATGAGAAATGCTTGACACAAGCAGATATGGTAAATCGAAGTTTTCAGCACAACCATATTATTTTGCTACAAATTCGTATTTGAACAACACTAAATTGTGATGATGATTCGAAAAAGTTTCGGAGGTTTGGAAAATTTGTAGAGCAAAACTATCTATCTGTTAATTATTGTGATGGGTCTGATTCATTTCGTCACAAAAAAAAAACTTCATTAAACAAATTTCTCCTCATACTTCCCACACACTCCGCTTTCCTCGCCTAATTTCTTAAATAACTTCCCACACTCCTCACATCTAACTCGTTCGGTCTCTGGCTCGAGGATGAAATAATTTTCGACGAAATGAACTTTCGATGAAACAAACTTTCGACGAAATGGGTGTCGACGAAATGATTGTCGACGAAATAATTTTCGATTAAGTAAACGCGACCGCACTCACATATAGGGCATGGACAATAGAAAGAGGTCAACGTCAAAAATCATGATTTTGAATTGATACCACACATATACATAACTTGTTACAAGGAACAATTTTAGTTTGGAAACTATTGCTCACTTAATAAAATTTTGATAAATTTCTATTAAAGTTTTTTAAAAAAGGATAATTACAAAGATCATGATTTTTGAGTTAACATTTCTATATGCAATTTTACTTAAAATTTTCATTAATATTAAAGGATTAAAAAAGAAATGCAGACCATTTTTCAATTCTTCAAAATTGTGATTTTGACATTGACCCCCTTTCTATTGTCCATGACCCATATATTTGAAATACAACATTGTTTGATCAATTCTTAAATGGATGGGTGGGATTTGGCAATGTTGTGTTTCTAAAAGTAGGAGTATGAAAGTTCTTGCTTTCTAGGTTAGTAGTATCAATTTAAAATGAAATATTTTTTAGTTTTCAAAAAGAAATTTGCTAATGACAAAAATTTTTTTTTTTATATATTTGAAATGAATTATTGATCTGTTCAATTAACAATAATATGCTTTGATTCTTTACGTTCTCGCTATATATGTTCATTCGATATCTTGTTAAATGATAAAAGGAATTAATGCTTTTCTATTTTTTGGATATTCTTTAAAATCTTTATGATAATTTTTATGTTTTTTAATAGCCCAAAAATACATCTGAATAGATCCAACAATAGTAAAAAGATATGCTGCAAGTGATTTTGTTAAAATACATATACTAATCCATGCTAAAATTTCAAAAGAATAGTTGGGACATGAGACAAGATTAAATCCATAACCATAAGGAATTTTATGATCACGAGTACCAGGTGGTCGTAGATTACGTAAAGCCATATGAGTATTGAAATTTGAAATTTCCGCAAACTTATTTTTAAATTTCACCAAAACAATAATTATTATTATTGTTATTATTAGTTATATTATAAATGATTATAAATGGCATTGAAATTTTTTTCAAGAAATAAAAAATAATTTTTATTTACCAGATAAAGTAAAATACAAGACCAAGTCAAAATTTCATAACGTTCAGAATTGGCATACCAAGGTCCATATACCCAATAAGCTAGGTTAATGCCACTAAGTAAATGATAATGTAATGAATTCTTAAAGACATTAAACATTGGCATTGTTCCATGAGAGAATCGATGTACAAATAAAGTTTCCAGTTCTCTTTTAATAAAATGTCCCATAACCATATAATAGGCAATCCTATAATTGTTGATATTCACATTACTATATATTTAAAAAAAATATATAAAACAAATCAAAATATAAATGATTGATTAATTTTTTCTTACTTTTGCATCTCACTATGTTCAAAATCTTGACCATAAATTTGTGATTTAAAATAATAAAATATTGGATGTAGGATTAATGGGCCCAAATACTCAATAAAAAACACCAATCGCCAACTAATTTGAGGTCCTTTATTAGAGATATTAATAGATTACACAAGTAAACAATTAATATTATTATCATTACTTATTTTACAAATATAAGAAAAATTCATCATACCTAAATCTTTAAACAAAATTGTATCACCATCTTTGATACCATAACCTTTTAAAGTTTTTTTATCTTGCAAAAGTTGTTGAGAAAATGTTAAACGTTGTCTATCAGGATAATAAGTTTTAAATTTTTTATGAATAAGTTCTTTTAATTGGTCAGCAGTCGCGTTTTCTGAAATATCTATACTTATAGGAAATTTCTTTGACTGTTCAGAACGATTGTTAATTATAACTTTCATTTTTTAATTTGGAAAATGAAAATGAAAACGAAAATAAATTTTTTTTTTTCAAGTTTGATTTGATTATATATGAAGATCTTCTTTCCTCCCCAAAAAAAATAGTAAATAAAAATTTTTAAGAATTTTCATACAAAATTGGTAAAGTAAAACCTATTTTAATTTGGTTCATTATGGGATATAAAATCCTCAATACCTGATATAGAAAGAACCATTCATTATATAGAGAACAATGGCAACAAATAGTATAAACTTTACATCTTTATTTACTATTTAACTTTTTCAAGTTATGATCAACAGAGATCACATGAAATTTAGAATTTATAAAGAATCCGGCAACAAAAAGCTATCCAAGAATTAATTCTTGAAGGAAGAGGAGATGTGATGGCAATAGATTGTTGAAAGATAGAAATGGAATAGTTTAGAATGAGTTGTGAAAATTGATTGATTAATTGATTGTAGGTTATTGGATAGTTGTATGGATGGTTTGATGGGAAAATGTATTAATTTGGGTGGATCATGTAAGAATAATGTAATTTTATAAAGAGAAAAAGAAAGAATTAAGAAAAAAGTTGCTTGGAAGATTTGGAGAAGAAACAAAGATTCAATAATAACAAGATATTGCTGATAATAAATAATAATGAAAACATTTTTTTTTTTTAATAATATTAATATTAATGAATTTATAATCATCTATATTTATTTGTTTACCCATTATTATGATATTATTATTCTATTTTCTTCTTTACGCTCCTCCACTATTTTTAAAGAAAAAAGAGAAATTTAATATTATAATTTAATTATTCACCAATGTAATTGATTTATTATAAGATGATGATGATAATACATACACAAGTATATTATTAATTGGAATATGAACTAATTTTACAAAAAATCCAATAAATCCCATTACAAAAAATCCCATTGCAACTGCTTGTGAAATCTTAATGAATTCTTTATACAATAATAATAATAATTAATATTATTATTAAATAGTTATTCTTATCATTCATATTAAATATTAATCATTAAATTACCTTTACGATCAGGTTTAGTGCATCGATTTACAAACTGAGTGCCTTCTTTGACAAATTGTTTTGGCATCTCAACAAATTCTTTTAATTGATCTGCCATCTTTATTATTATTATTGTGGTTGTTATTATTGTATTGTTTTATTTATACTAGGAATAATAAATGTTTATTATAATTAATTTATTATAATTAAATAAAATAATATTTGTTGTAAAATTTTGAGTAGGAAAATTTAATGTCAAAAAACATTTATATAATTTTTTAAATTAGTAAAACCACTCAAATCTTGCCACGAGGTTGGAAATCATAATAATTGTACACAATGCAATGCAATTTTGGTTTTAAATGTGCAAGTGATCTTGTGTAATATATATATTAATACACATTTATTTTTTTATGTGAGAAGATGATCAAATTAATACATGTTTATTGAATTTTTTAATTGATTGTAGATCATGCAAAAATATAAAACGGACGAGTCCATTGAACCAATTCTAACTTGATACCATTGCCTTTTTTTTGGTTGTCTTCTCTTGAAAACTTTCTTTTTATTTATATATTATTAATTACTAACATAATACTCTTAATTTATTCATTCACCTTTAATTTTATTCTATTCTCCTTTTCCTCCAAGTAAATAATAATATTATTATTGCAATGTCTTCTGTACAACAAATTACTTCTAAAGAGATTCTCATAAAAAAGGCAAATTCTGGTACATCCATACCAGCAAATTATAGTACAACACCTTCAGGAACAATCTATTCTAATACACCTGGAGGTCAGTTAGTATTTAAAAGTTAAAAACAAATGTAAATGTATATAGCATGATTGCATAATAATAATCAGATAATTGTTAATTTAGGAACGAAGATAATTTATGATCGTAATACTTTACTTAATTTAGCAAATTCTCCACTTGCAAAAACTCCAACTAAATTAGCATACATTCCTGGTGTTACTATTCCACAAACAACAGACCAAGATTCCTCTGAAAAAAATGATTCCAACAATAACAAAAAATTGAATAGAGTTGCTGGTCATTTGGCACCCCCAAATTCTAATTATCCTGGTTTTAAAAACACTTTGGTTGATTCCAATCAAAATGGTAACATTAGTAGTGGAGGTGAAAGTGGTGATGAGGAGAATACACCAGGTAAATATTAATAATATATTAGTATTTAATATTTGTAATATTTGATTAATTAATAAATATTATTCTTTACATATAGAACATAAAGATAATCATGAACATGGAGTATTTGATATGGATATGGAATAAAAATGTAGATGAATTAATTAATTGGATAATATTCATGTTGATGATTCTGATGAATTAATAATTTATTGATATTACCATCTCACTACTACTACTTCTAACACTATTAATGATGATCTTTTATTAAGAAAAAATTATAGAAAAATATGTAAAAAGTTATAATTCATTGAAATATAATAATTTGTAAAGATGCTATTGTCAAAATTTTCTAAATTTTGAAAATAAAGTTAGACTCATTATTTCATTAGATTAATAATTAATTCTAAACGAACTTCATTATATATGACTAAACGACATCTTTATATACTCTAATAGGCTGAGTTTCTAGAATATGCATTGAAATAATGTCTAGAAAATAAGCGCACATATGAATATTTTTTGATAATGTTGATAGGATTGCTAATACTGATATTACTGAATTTTGATTATTATCTTCGATTTACATACAATTAATTGGTTTAGTTAAAAACGATTACTGGTGAAGTTGCGTTTTGACTAAATGATATAGACATTCCATAAATTAAAGGTTGTTGGTTCTTTTTGTTTTGATGATGGTAAAATTGGAGTAAGCTTTTCCTCGAATGATCAAATTTTGATTGTTAATATTTCTGACAATGTTTCATTTAGTATTATTATTAGATAGATGGTGGTACATCAAACTGGATATTTCACCAGGAATGTGTTCAAAAATGATGGCAAAAAAAAAGGGTCTGTAAAGATTTCAATATATAACGACGTGATAAGGTTCCGGAGCATATTACTAAAATATTCCTCCGTGACTCAGGAAATTGTGTGTTGGATAGAATTTATTGATAAATACATACGCAATTGAGTGAACTTTTTCGAATCCAAAAAGTACTTATATAATAGTAATGGTAAAAAAATGGTATTGATTATTTGACAAGACTAAATAATATTGAATCGAGGTTATTCAAAACAACGTTACAAGCATCTTCATCGTCAACACGTTCTTTGTCACTTGTCATCAACATCTTTCTTCTCTTTCTCTTTTTCGTCGTTGTTAGTTCCCAAAAATATAGAATTTCGCAACTATGCAAAAATCAACCACAAGTCGAAACTAGTTTTGGCGACCAATACTATTGTTATCACCACAAGTACCTTTGGCAAATGATGATAATAAAAATTTATCAAATAAAAGTAAAAAAACTGACGTATACTTTTGCATAGCAACAACAGCTGATGAAGAAAAAATGTCAACAATAACAAGAAGTAATGAAACATCCTTTATGAATTTAGGATCCTAATCATAATGTTTTTATCAAGGGAACTTGCTGGATGCTGTTATTACAAGTATGTTAATATGATTTCAACCGAAAAAACATTTCCGCAATCAGACCAAAAAGACAAAAACAAATTACGGTCGAACCTCGTTATAATGAAGCGTAACTTAAATAATAGTAAAATCCTTATAACGCGACTATAGATGGGTGTCTAAATTGTTTTTGGGGTTGTCTAAAGTCAAAATAGTATGATTCGTTGAAAACTTCTTTTGCTAAGTTTCTTTCGGTTCATAGTAAAATTTTCAATGGGTGGGCATTCCTTTTTGGAAATTTGCAAAGTTTTTGTATCATTTATTATATTGTTATATCGTCATTGTTCCTTGATATTTCAAATTTAATTTCTTCGATCCTTTTTTGCTTTTCCTCAGTAAAAGATGAACTTTCAGCCGGTACCCTTTTTAATTCCTATTTCTCGGATGATTCAACCTTTAATTTATAGACTCTTCATTTTCTTAAATCTTCCTTTCTTTTTGTTCCAAGTTTTGTTTAATTATCTGTCTTCTTTTCTCATTTCTTACCGTTTCTCCGATTTATCGAAGAGAACTATATAATGGGTAATTTGGTAATTGGTGATTTGGTAGGTTTCTATAACATGATATTTCAAGTCCTGTGAACATTCCCTGTCTTAATGATTTTTCAGTTCATTATTTATTTATAAAGATGCAATAATAATATTATTGTTAAAAGATGTTAAAATCAATTACAACACAATAAATAGCTTTTTTTTTAGAAAAATAAAAGGTTGTATAACAGCCGTGGCAGTGTGATTATAAATTTACGACTCATAATTTTTTAAGCAAACAATTAAAAAAATTAATTGATCTATTATACGTTTTATCCTTTCAATTTTAAATTTTATTATGAACGCGCGTTAATCACAAATCCGACCACAAGGAATGAGAGGTTTGACGTTAGAGGAAAGAAAGACATGGTAAAGTGCCGACCTGGATGATAAAAAATTTGAACCGATGAGGAAAGGCATTCTTTTGTTCCAATTTTATCCATGTATGTAGTTTGTAATTATCTTGATTAATTTAACTATTATATTTTAGACCAATTTCTTCATTAGCTTTCTGTCGTCACCAACATCAGCATCATAATTATTTACATAGCGCCTTTACTTCCTTGGTCGGAAAGGCAGAATATCTATGACACGGATGACGGAAATTGAAATCTATTAAAATATAGTAACAGTAGTATTAGTAGTATTAGTAATTAGTATTTTATTTGAAAAAATAATTGGAAAAATAACAATGTCAATAATATTTTCATTTATATTATATTAGTAGTACATAGTAGGAGTAGCAGTAGGAGTAGTAGGAGTAGTAGGTCAGTTCTAATTTCTTTTAATTATAATAACAATATACCAATTAACGATTTTAGTCCACTCTTCAATTTTGGACAACTATTTCGACTGCAGTATTTTTTTATTTTATTTTATTTATTTATTAAATAATGCTGTATATTTTTACTAATAATAGTAGTGAATTACGTATACTTATAAAACGAAATTTTAAATTGATTAAAAAAAAATTTAATCAATTTAATTACAAGATTATTTTTTCAATATGTTTATGTCTAGCGCAAAGTTGATCGGTTCTCAAATGTTGATTATTACTAATAAATCAAATTAAAAACAAATTAACAATGATATTTTCATATGATGATAATGATAATTTTTGTTGTGTTATTACCTTAATTTTTATTGATTAATTGAAAAACTTCTAATTCATCGAATTTACTGTTATTTATTATATTGATGTTAGAATAAGTAGATGGAGCACTAGAAATACTACCATCTGCTTTAAATTGAATATCAGTGTATCCAAAATAAGGTAAACAGTTTGGACTACGATAGATTGAATAACTACTATTATTACTAGAATTACTAAATTTTGCAGAGTCGATATTATTTTTGTTGGCTACATTAAATATAAAGCTATCAGTTGCAGCTTCATAACCATCTCCATTCCAACCAAGTGGATTATAACCACCAATTATCTGATCCGAATTCTCTATTTTAGCAATTACAAGAGTTTTGGAAACATTATCACATTTTTGATGAAATGTATTTACATTTAAACCATCATTACTGCTACGATATAAAAGTTTAAATTCATATTTGACTTCGCTGAATAACTTGTATGGTGGACTTTTTTTGTCAATCCGACTTGCAAAATTCAAAGTAAGCATATGGTTGATTAATAATGATTTAAGTCTTCTTGATGGTAAAAACTTTATAGTTAGTTTATGATTAGGGAGTATATAAAACCTTGAAAGGTCATTCAATAAAGCATTAGAAAAAAGCATTTGATAAGGCACAATCTTGTGACAATAATCCTCTTTAGAAATATCCTGAAATCTGATCAAGGAAATAAATTCTTTTAGTGTGTTGCCTAAATCAGTAAAATTTTGTAGTGTCCAATTTTCAACATCATTATTGATTTCTTGATGTTTTGCTAATCCCCATTTAATAATACTTTCCCAAACAACTATTTCATCGACAAAAAAATCATTTCTTTCAAGTATTGCCAATAGAATTAATTTTCCTAATGATTCAATTTCTCTTGACTGAAATATTTTTTTCACATAACTCTCATATTTATTAGTAAAATAATTCATTGTATACTCGTAAAGTGACTCAAGTCCAAGTTCATATGCTGCAATATATAATTTCGATATATCCACTTCAGTATAATCTCCCAATTCAATTTTACATGTATATAAAAACCTTTTAAAAGTTAATTAAAAATTATTATTAATATTATAAATATTCATAAATAGTGTAAATATCATAAATATTATAAATAGTTTAATAAGCCTACTTGAGTATATCTTTTAAAATTAGTTCATCAATAGTTGTTATCTTAATAATATAATATCCGTTTTCTTTTGTTGCAGTATCCAATGCATCATTGAAAAATGAACAATGAGTACATATGATCAATGAATGTGCGTTGATTTCTTTAATGTTTGGTTCTACACCAACATAAATTTTTACATCACTATTCTTTCCTGTATTAAATAATCTTTCATTTGTATTAAAATATCTTTCTGATATTGTTGAATCCATTTTTTTTTTTAGATTTTCATATGCTGTGACGATCACGTCTTTTGTGAGGTTTATTAATTACTCGCAGTGTAACCCAACTTCTTCAAAAAGTTGAAATGCTCATAACAACTTTACCAGCGGAACTTTTGATTGAAACATTTAAATATGTTGAAAAAGATTACAAGACGCTATATTCTTGTGTTCTTGTTAATAAAAAATGGCACAACATTAATATTCCAACTTTATGGAAAAGTCCACTCTATTCTGTAGACAATGTCAAAATATTAATCAATTGCTTGTTGGTAGAAGATAAAGATTTCTTGGTGAACAAATACATTAAAATATCATTTGAACTATTGGAAAAACAACCACTATACAATTATGCCAGATTTATAAATGAAATAGATTTTCACAAAATTAGAAAAAATATACTAAAATCAATAGATAGTTCATGCTTTTATTTAGAAGAAAGGTTGTTAAACTTTATTATAGACCATTCAACCATCAGAAAGCTTAAAATCAATAAATACTTTATAAATCAAAGTCTTTTAGATCATCATAGATTAGTTACTTGTTTTCAAAATGTTTGCGAGTTACATTGCAGCATTAATAATAGTAGTCCTGGATTATTAGATAAATTAACAATGATATGCAGAAATATTCAAATTTTAAAAATAGATTATTCTGTAAATAACAATAATGTGGATTATAATCTTGCTCAGCTAATCTCAGCACAAAATCGAATTAAAATTTTGATAATTGATAATTTATACAACTATCCTATAAAACTTTCAGATGTTTTAAAAGAGGCAATTTCTATTCATTCAAATTCAATAATCAATTATGAAAGTTATGGAAATAATACACTAAATTATTTGATATCAACCTTTCAAAATTTAAAATCACTATCAGTATTTGATTATGATGACCCTTACTCACTTAAAAACAAATTAAAAGAATTAAAAAATATTTCACTTCCAAATATTGAAGTTTTGAATGTGAAAGTTGGCAATCAAGAATTTCTGCTTGATTTGAAGACTTTTATTACGCTGAATGGAAACAGTCTTAAACATTTGACAATTGATGGTAAACCAGAAGACAGATCTAATTTGGGTGAACTTGCTAAATCAATTGGACAACAATGTTTAAATTTGGAATACTTATCAATATGTTACAGGAATAAAGAAATTGGTCGATTGATTGATATATTTAATGGTTGTACTAAATTAAAGCATATTTCATTTTCTAATATTTATTCAGATTATACATTAAATGGAATTAAAATATTGGCAGTTTTAAATAAATCATCATCAAAAAGTTTGAGCACATTAAGCTTTAATGTTCAAGTCAATATAGTTAGAGGTGAGTCTTTAAATAAATTGATAAAGTATTGGAGAGGTCCTAAACCATTTAAAGTGCTTATGCTTTGTGATGGTGGTTATGATGAAATAGTTTTTGAAAGAAAAAAAAATATCAAAATTTAACATTTTTAAAATTATTAATATAAAAATATATATTATTATCATCATTAAAATTTTTTTTTTAAGCAAAGATAAAAAATATGATAGATAAGAATTTGATAAACAGATATATAATTCAAAAAAAATAATATTTTGTTACATTTTATAAAAACTCTTTCAGTAATAATCATAATAATAAGTGCTGAATAATGAATGTATTATTGTTTGTCTGAATATAATAATAAATCATTTCTTATAATTAATTATCATTATGTTGTTGTTGTCTTTGAGTGAGCAGATTGTGATTGTATTGGTAGTTTTAACTTATATGATAGTATTTAATATTTAATATTGGTCATTCATCATCAAACATAAAATAATTATAAAGTATAGTAGTGGATCATACATACCTTCTTCTTCTTATTTAGAGAAAACCTTGCTAACTTCACAATATGTAAAGTAGTATTTGTACTCATGATTTACTCATGTGAGTACTCATATATCATACCATTAATGGAAAGATCTTCACTCATGAGTATTATATACTCAAGTGTTACAAGAAAATATTGACCTATCATATTTTAGACATTTTATAAACGCGATTAAAATGAAACTTGTTTATTTTATTTACTTTGGCGAAGAAAAGCCGAGAACAGAGTCTTGCTTATTATTTAATTTGTATAACGAATTTTAATTTTCATAGTTAATTATCATGTCAACTAAAAAAAACACATTCCAGTTTAATTATGAAAAAATAAAATAACTGAATAACATATAACAAATCATAAATAATAAAAATCAAAAATTAAATAATAAAGTATACCAACTTGTCACATTTAAACGAATTTTATATCTGAAGCAAAAATCCGTTGTAACATGATAATTCGTTGAACTGTAATAATGTTATATATAAATAAATATAGCTAATGTTTCAAATTTATTATTCATAATTACTAATACTAATAAAAATCCATTCAAAATTAATTTAGAAATGGTTATTAGGAAAGTGATTTTGCTGCAAAATAATGATATAATTATTATTACAACGAAATTTTAAAGTTTTTTTGCTTCACATATAAAAAAACATAAAATTTGTTGAAACACGACTATTTTGGTATAATAATAACGACAATAATGAATGTTCCCATAGATGTATTTGTTATTTTTTCAAAAAAAATAAAAAAAATTTCAAGCCGATCATACTATATTAAGTATTCGTCATACATTACTCATGAGTACTCACGAGTAATTGTATAATGATTATATTTAATTATTACACATCAATTATTTACATTATATATATATATTATAAATTTGTGATTAGGTTATTATAAGATAATTTATGCAAACAAACCTTTGATGCAATGTCTTCAAGTCTTGAAAGTTATCAAAGGAGGAAAGATTTTTTCTAATTTTCAAAAATGGTTTCACACATTCGTGAATGTAAATTTCTAAAGTAAATCAATCAACTAATTACTTCTTTCATTTCATTCACCACTTCACACATGGCAGACATATCATATGTCTCACTATTATTTGATACTATCTTTCTCCCCAAAAGTGGTTCTTGTAAATTATATGATGGAAAAATTAATTCAATCATTGTGTGACATCCAACTGCACCCATTCATATGGAAAATAGTTCATTCAATAGATTAAAAGCAGGACTTTTTTCGAATATTAAACGCTTTCATTATTGACTTCAAATTAGAAATAAATTGGGGAATTAGATCTCATTTTTCGATGATGAATTGTCTCAGATATTGAAGTTTTTGATTTGTATTCCATTATTCGATAGTTTTGTTACCAAAACTTTTAAAAGAAAATTAGTAAATAAATCATGATCATTATGCCGTACCACCTTGTTTCCTTCAACTTATTAATAGCGAAACAGATATTTGAGTATTGAGTGCTTGTAATTCGATATAATTTGTTGAATGAATGCATTTTCTTTATTCTAATAATGTAATTGCAAAAAAACCAGCAAAATTCAATCTATCCTATTGCACATTTTTAAAATAATTTAGAAAAGCAAAGTTTTGTTTTAATTTTTATTTGACAATTTTTAGTAAAGGTCATAAAGGTTTTTGTAACACGCTATAAAAAAGCATTTAACTGCATAGATAGATAAAAATAAAATTATATATTAAATATAACTGCGAATTCCATTATTATTATCTTCGAATTTTTAATTGTATTCAAATTCATCGAGATTTCTGCTTTTACACCATTTAATTTTAATTTTAGTTCTAATAATGGTATATAGTATTGGCAGTTTACGGGTAAATTGCTTTAGCTATACTTACACTCTCACGTTCCTTTTCGAATTTCCTGTTAAATTTAATATAAATTAGTATTGTCCCAATACAAATAAATTAGTCGCTTACTTTAAGGTTAGATTCAATTGACTTTTCAAAATCGTCTCTAAATTCTTGATTTTTCTTTTGTATACACGATTCGCAGGAAATGTTATTTGTAAATACTGCTCGTATAAAAATAGAATTTGTATTATATATTAGAAAATTAGAAAAATACTTGCGAGAGAAAAATGAAAAAAGATATTAATAATTGATGGCAATAAAATAAATTAGGCAAATAAGTCTTTTCCCTGCAAATAATATTTGATATGAATTTGTCAAGCCGAATCTTGTTAGGAGTTATGATTTTATTCAAGAAATAATTATTTTGAATCTCAGAATTCTTTTATATATATTACAAAATGATCGATCATTATCATTGTTACCGCCAGATCAGTACGTAAAGGTAAAAATAATATAAATAAAGATTTTTGTTGATAGTTCTTTTTCAAACCGATCATTAAATTTTTGAAATAAATTTGCATTTCTTAGTATCGTTTCGACACTTTGAAACCTTTTTTTGTTTGACAATTTAAATTGATTGATGGGCGAAGGTTTCAAGAGAAATGTTATGTAACTACAAAAATCCTTTAATAACATTCAGTTGAACTCAACTATCAGTTATTGTTTAATAGATAAAGAATTTTTTGGTTATTCCACTAAAAAATTTAACAACATCTTTTGAACTATTCCTATAATCTATTATAACCCGCTTGAAAAATGTTGCACGCACTATTCAAAGAAAACGTCATTTTGGATATATTTTGAAATTTGCAGTATTGGTAATTGGACTTGGTCCCAATTCTAAAGCGTGGCCAATCATATTTCAGAATTTAAACTAATAAGGACCATCTTCTTCTATTTCACATTTTTCCCTTTCCATCTACTAATAACCGGGTGCCTGGTCCTTTTGATTCTTTCAATTGTAGTTGTTTTACAATTCAACAAACAATTATGACAAGTTTTTTTAGTTCAATTCATTAATATTTATACTAGGTTGAGAGCAATGCAGATACCAAATGATTGTAACCATTTGGTTTGTCGGGTAAAACATAAAGTATTTTTTATATCAATTACTTCCTTTAATAAAAATCCTGGTGACAAAAGTCCAAATAAAATCTAGTCCAGTCCAATAGGTCCAATCAGTCCAAAGTCCAATAAAATGTAAATTTGGGTCTTTAAATTTCAATTTTGGGGAAGAAATAAATCGCCCCATATGTTAATATATTAATATGTTCCAACCCACCGATTAATCCCATTTTTGTGCAAATCGCAAAAAAATTTTTTTTTTTAAAAATGAGCATTGATGAAGAAGAAAGTAAACCTTTAGTGGGTATTATTTATCCTCCTCCAGATATAAGAAGTATCCTTCGCTCTTTTACTTGCTTGATTTTTTCTTTTATGTATTTTCTCAATACCTTTTAGGAAAAAAATTGATATTTATATACAATTCTCAATTTTGCAACCAAGGATCTAGAGTTCTAAAAAAAACAATCCCCTTTTAAAACTCGATCTATAAAGGTGTAGTGTTGAGAATCTCTATATAAGTATTTTCTAAAAAAAACTCTATAATCAAAGGGAGGAAAAAAAAAAAATCAAAAGGTTACTTTTTTTATTATCCTTAACATTTTATAAAATTACTTTTTTTAGATATTGTTGATAAAACTGCTACATTTGTTGCTAGAAATGGCATACAGTTTGAAGAACGTATAAGAGAAAATGAAAAACATAATACAAAATTCAGTTTTTTAAATCCAAATGATCCATATCATGCATACTACCAGTATAAAATTACAGAAACAAAAGAAGGAAAAAGTAATCTTTTAATAATAATATTGTTATTGTTGTTGTTGTTGTTGCTGTTAACATTATTATTTATTAAATATTGATGTGGTTTGTAATATATCTTAGCACCAAAGAAACCTGATTTAAAAGAATCAAAAGTTGAAGTAAAGGATCAAGCACCTCCACCAAAAGCTCCTCCAAAGGAACCACCACCTTTTGAATTTACGACCGATATGCCTGCTATATCAGCACAGGATCTGTTAGTTTTTTATTTTATTTATATTTTAAAAAAATAATCAAGAAGAATATATATATAAATACTAATCTCGTATTGAATTAATAGTGATATTTTGAAATTAACAGCTCAATTTGTTGCTCGTAATGGAAGACAATTCATGACTGCACTTTCTCAACGAGAACAACGAAATTATCAATTTGATTTTTTGAGACCGAATCATAGCTTGTTCAATTATTTTACAAAATTAGTAGAACAATACACCAAAGTTTTAATTCCACCAAAAAATTTAAATGAAAAATTAAAAACTAATGTGGTTAACAAATATCAAATATTAGATAGAGTCATGCAACGTGTAGAGTATGCTGCTTATCAAGAAGAAGAAAGAAAAAAGGCAGAAGAAAAAGAAGACCAAGAAAGAAGTA
This sequence comes from Entrophospora candida, assembly GCA_910592215.1. Lineage (NCBI taxonomy): Eukaryota > Fungi > Glomeromycota > Glomeromycetes > Entrophosporales > Entrophosporaceae > Entrophospora > Entrophospora candida. The sequence continues at coordinate 18,324 of CAJVPN010000467.1, forward strand.
AATTAACAAATAACTATAATAATATTTATTATTTAGTAATTATTATCTTACTAAATTACATCGTATTGTTTTACTTTATTTTAGCTGCATATGCCTCGATTGATTGGCATGATTTTGTTATTGTAGAAACTGTTGAATTCACAGAAGCGGATGAAACAATTGATCTTCCACCCCCTATGAGTATCATGGAATTGGAAAACATGACACTGGCTCAAAAAAAGATGGCATCTGTTGCCATGATAGAAAGTCAAGATGATAAAGTTGATGAAGTTGATATGGAGGTTATTATTATTGTTATTATTGTTATTATTGTTACTACTACTATTATTATATTATCATTAATGTTCTTTGTTATATTGAATCTGCATATATATATATGTGTGTATATATTTATTGATATAAATATATAAAATAGATGGATGACGATGTTGATATGGAAGATGAAATGGAGCAAGATGCTTCAATGGAAGAGGAATCACAAGAAGTTGATCAACCTGCTCTAATAACAGAAATCAAACCAATAGAAACACCTGGACCTATGAAAATTATTAAAGATTACGTACCAAAAGGTAATATTTAATCTTTAATATATGTGTGTGTGTATATTGTACGTGTTTTTATATATTTTTGGTAAAACTAAAATGTTCATATTTTATTTGTTATTTGTTATAGCGTATGCACTTAAGAACAGTACTACTGAAAAACCTACACAAATATGTCCACGCTGTAATCAAGCCATTCCTGTTGATGAAATGGATGACCATGTTCGTATTGAATTATTAGATCCAAAATGGAAAGAACAAAAAATGGCTGCAGAAGCAAAAAAAAAGGAATCGAATTTGTTACAAGAAGGTATATAATACACTATAGTATATTATAGTACATATATACACATATATAATTTATTTTGCATTATTATACTTAAAAAATGTTTCTAAATAAATTTAGGAACCGACGTTGCAAAAAATCTCAAGGTATTTTCTGGATATCGTTCAGATATTTTCGGTACTGAAGAAACAGAAATTGGCAGAAAGGTATGAACTAATGGACGAATTATTTGTTTAATACAAATACTATATAGATACTTGTATTTTATATATATCCATCAATATTTATTTATTGATTTATATTAATTAGATTGGTGAAGAAGAAGAAAAGAAGAAAAGAATCGAGAAAGAAAAGGTTGTTTGGGATGGTCACACTGCATCAATTAACATGGCTACACAACGTGCTGCTGCCGGTGTATCTATTGACGAACAAATTGCAGCAATTCATAGAAGTAAAGGATTAACAAGGTATTTTGTAATAAATCATTTTTATAACATTGATAATAATTAATATTTATAATAATCTATTATTCTATTTGCTTTTTAGTGATAGTGATTCAAAGATTGGACCAAAAATACCTCAACAAGATCAACATCAACATTCACATCAACACCCACATTTAATGCATCCTCAACAACAACCTGGAATGCAACATTCTTCACAATCACAACAGTCACAACAACAGCAACAGCAGCAACAACAACAACAACAACAACAATTATATGGTTACTCTCCTCAGAATGCTCCTGTAATGACACACAACCCTATGCAATCACCATATTCCGGTTATGCTCCTTCATCTACACCATTTGCACATCAACTACCAGGCTATATTCCCCCGCTTGCTCCACAACAGCAGCAGCAACAACAACAACATCAACAAACACCCCCACCACCACCTTTACTTCCTCAAGTAAGAACTCCACTTAACCAATCACTCCATAGACAAACTCCTCCACCAGGAATACCAATTGCTAATACTACATCACTACAACCACCGCCTCCACCTCCAACACCAATATCAGCTACATCTTCACCAAATGTACCTATTTCGCCTGTACAGCAAACAAACAAACCTACTCGACCTGCTGAAGAAGATGTGGACTCTACACCTCCTCCTATATTAAAGCGTCAAAAAATAGATAATGGTGCTTCCATAGCACCTATTCTTGTATCTGAAGAAGAATGGTTAGCCACTCATCAGGTATTTATATTTAAAATGAAATAAACAATAAGGTTCATATAGTTTTTCTCTATACAAATCCTCTAATATCTATCTATATGAATGAAATGTTCGTTGTATAGGTATCTATTAATATACAAGTTCAATGTCCAACTATTCCTGAAAAACCAGAATGGAATTGTCAAGGTCAAGTTATTGTTCTTGAGGGTCTTCAATTGAATACATTGGTTTCAACGTTAAAAGATAAGATAGCTTCACAGTTAAATTTTCCAGCTGGAAAACAAAAGCTTACACTTGGAGGCGCAGTTATGAAAAATCAAGTTTCATTGGCTTACTATAATTTAGAAGATAATATAATGATTGGGTTGGCAATCAAAGATCGTGGAAAAAAATAAATAATTTGATTGATTGATTTTTAAATTTTATTTTTTTATTTTATTTAATATATATACATATACATACACACCTTTATTAAAACAATATATTAATATTAAAAAAAACTTTATGATGATTGTTTTCCTTTCATTTCTTTTTTTGTGTAATCTGTACATGGTATTAATTGAATCATAGTGGACATTTGAAATGTCTCACGAAATTTCAATAAACAAATGAATGTTCTTATAAAAAAAAGTTCACATTTAGGATGGTTCTGACATGGATTTTTTTTACTCTAAAAGGTGACAAGTCATTTCAAAAAAACTATTTATAAGATTTATTGTTTATTCAATAATTATACAAAAAAATATTGGTAATTTTAACTATTTATAAGATTTGTTGTTTATTCAATAATTATACAAAAAAATATTGGTAATTTTAAAGTTAATAAATATTAGTAGGATCCCAGCAAAAACGTTTTTTTCTTGTTTTACTCAACGCATTCAATGATTCCATATCCTAATTTAAAAAAAAAAACAATAATATTAAGATTAAATATAATATTTAATAAATACATAAATTCATTTGTTCATTATTATTACCTCCTTTGATAATTCAAAATGAAATATTTCAGAATTAACTTTAATTCTTTCAGGTGTAACAGATTTAGGTATAACAATAGCATCATGTTGATATCCCCATCTCAACAAGACTTGTGCCTCAGTAACCTTATGTTTATCAGCAATTTCTTTAATAATGGGTATTTTGATTTTTCCATTTACCAATTGTCCCTCTCCTAAACTCGAATAGGCTTCTACCCTGATATTATGCTTTTTAGTCAATTCAATTATTTCTTTTTGCTCATCTTGATACAACAACGGGTGCAACTCAAATTGATGTACTGCTGGTACAACTTTACAATTAGCTAATAGATGCGTAAGATGTTTTTTTGTATAGTTGCATACTCCAATTGATCTAACTTTGCCTTCAGAATATAATTTTTCTAACGCTTCCCAACTTCCTTGACGGTTGGTTTCATTCATAGGATCTTCTGGTTTAAGTCCTTGCGTTCTACAATTTTATTTTATTTTTGTTATTATAAATATGGTCAATTTGTTGATCGATTAATTAATAATTAATTACTTACCCAGGCCAATGAATTAAAAAAAGGTCAAGATAATCTGTGTCAAAGCGTTTTAAAGATTTCAAAACAGCTAAACACAACAATAATAATATTGTTATTATTTATTTATTTATTTATTTCACTTATAGTAATTTTTTATCATGAAAAAGCTTTTTTTTTAAAAAATATAAATTTCGAACCATTATAACATTTATCGTAGCCTTGCTCCTGTGTAGCTAAAAAAAAAAAAAATAAATAAAAATAAATATTTAATTTTGTAAAAATAAAATAAATAAATATTCTCGATACCAACATATTTTGCTAGATATAAAGAAATCCTTTCTAGTCAGTCCTGATGACTTATCACAACATATTCCTTTAATTGTTTTTCCAATTCCTCCTTCATTTCCATAACCAACCGCTGAATCTATTTATACATATATATACATATAAATATATATTTAAAGAAGAAAATAAACATATTTAAGTAAAACAAATATTACCTATAAGTCTGTAGCCTGTTAAAGCTGCAGTTTTGATTGCTACATCAAGTACTTCACAATTTTTTGCACGAAACGTTCCCACTAATTTGATTCAATTTTAACTGATTAATCGATTGATTAATTGATCAATTTGAAGAAAAAACTAACAAATAACCTACATCCAAGAGCAGGAATTTGAACATTATTATTAAGGGTAAATAGAGGAATTGAAGTAGACATTATTTGAAAAACCTTGCTATAAAATTTCATTAAATGGGCAACATTTTTATAGTAAATTTTTGTGACAAAAAATTACCAATACTAGACCTTACACAAAATGTTGTTTGTGCCATATGACTTTTGTATATAGTTTTGTTTAGTGTATATACAGCGCAGGACATCTATAATGGTCAATGATTATCACATGACTTTAAAAGCTTATGACTCCTTATTAAAAAAGAAAAAGAAAAAAATGATTTAGTCAAAACTTTACTAATTTATGTAAACAAAGAAAAGAAAATCCAATCTATTTTGATAGAAGCTCTAAATACAATGAATAATCTCATAAGAGATCAAATTTGGAAACAGCGTTGCAGTTGAGATAGAACTTCAATTTGGTATTAATAAACGAAATAAAAGGAAAGCTAATAATAGTAATAATAATAATAATAATATACTATTAACAATCAATAACAACAGTATAAATACGGATAATAATCACAATAATAAAATAAATAAAAAAAAGAAAATACCATCAGAAAATTGGAAAATTTGGATGGTAAATAATATCAAATATGGACAGAACATACAATTGTTGTAATAGTGACGTTTTGCTCTTTTCTGTTTGGAAGTGTGATTACTTTATATCAAATGTTAAATTCCATTATGGACTAACAGCCAACCAATCTGATATGTTTTTTATCTGTTATTTTATAAATGTAATTGATAATATAAATTTAATAAACAACTACATCGTTAAAAAAAAAAAAAAAAAAAAAGAAAAAGAAAAAGAAAAAAGTAAACTGATAGATTAAAGCTATCATTTCTATCGGTTTACTTTTTTCTTTTTATTAAAAAAGTTGAGTTATAAGGCTTCAAAGTTAGGTCATTCTATATACATAGGTAAACTCGATAAGTCGGATTTGGCCTAACTCGGACAAAAATTTCCAGCCCTTTTTTTTTTATATTTAAAAATTCCTTGATAAGTCGGACACATATATAAACTCTTGTTAAGCTGTAAGTAGGACAACTCCTCCAGCCAGATAATAATAATAATAAATGACTCTCGATAAGTCGGTTCACGTGATTTTCGTAAATCTTGAGAGATAATCTTTACTATTTTTAGTAATGTATTATCCAATAAATTTTTGTAATAATAATTTCGTCATTATTCATAATTTGTAATAATAATTCGTCATTATTCATAATTTGTAATAAATCCGTTTCGTGAATAATATTATAATCATTTTAAAAAATTTATCATATATTTTATTGTTATATTTACCAATTATGTCATTTATTATCTCATCATTAAATGAATCCACGTTCCGTTGTCTCATCATTAAATAATTCACAATTTGTTGTCTCATCATTAAATAATTCATGGTTTATTACCTCATCATTAATAATGTGTTTACCCCGATCGACCGACAGCCGTTATACCGACTCCGTTATACCGACAGGACGTTTTACCGACAGGACATTATACCGACAAGTCATATACCGACAAGTCATTTTCTAATATATTCTATCAATTTAGCATAATACAGTCAACCCCTCTAAGTGCACCCTCTCTAAACGCACGCCATGTCCCATTCCCAAACTTCTAGTGAGCTTATATTATAAAATTATCTCCTCTAAATGCACACCCTCTCTAAATGCACGTTCATGAGAAATATTGATATGTTCCCAAGGAGGGTGCACTTAGAGGGGGTTGACTGTATTTCTTTGTTTTCCTACCATAACCATATCAGTTGATTATCATTATCCGTTAATATTAAGAAACGGCATATATAATATATATTAATATATCTGATGATGTTAGCCGAGTAATCTGTTTAAGTCTGTCAAACCATTTATTAGCCGGCTAAGCTGTTCAAGTCTGTTAAATCATTTATTAGACGGCTAGGCTGTTTAAGTGGTAAAGCCATTTATTAGACGGCTAGATTGATTAATTGCACTATTACTATGAAATGACTTGTCGGTATAACGTCCTGTCGGTATAACAGAGTCGGTATAACGGCTGTCGGTATAATGTCTGTCGGTCGATCGGGCGGGACCCATTAATAATTCACAATTTATTATTATTATAGAGAAAAATCCGTTATAGAAAGATCCGTTATAGACAGTGTAGACTGTAGTGTGTTTTCGTGTAATTGATACACTTGGGTTCTCCGAAATTTTGCAGTAGTGTACCATTTGATCTAATAAAATCTACTAAAACAAATACAAAGGATAAAATTATTATTTATCAAATAGAAATAAAGAAGCTTTAAAGTATACAAATATGATTGATTTTGGACTGAGATTGATGTATCAAAAAAAAAATTTTGCAACATTAAAAATCATTAAAATTTTATACATTAATAATATTATTTTGAATAAATTCTTTAAAACAATGCTGTTTAAATTGACTACTACTTGTGTGATCGATTCAATCATTAACACCAAAGAAGCAAAATTAATTATTTCACAATAAAAGTTATTTGTTTGTTTGTTTATTTATTGTTGTTTTTTTTGATTTTAATATCAATGCATGGTTTCTATTCGTAATACAAATTTGCTTTATTCGATCAAATTATTATTTGTTTTATTTGTTTTATTCACTTTATTTTTTACTCAAATTATTCGTTTTATTCGAATAAACCTTATTTGAACAGCAACCCTAACTACTACAATATTAATTTAGACTGTATGATAAAAATACTAACTTATCAGTATGCTAATACCTTGATTTTTTTGAAGAATAATCGGATTCTGATATTTGCTGATACCCCATTACCCAATTTGGCTCATTCAACCAGTAAAAAGAGAACCAATAGATTATATATAAGCAAAGAAAGATGGGAGCACAAAATAATTTTAAATGCACAAACATGATAGCTTGATGATACCAAGGCCATGCATGAATGAAACTTTTAATAATGTGTGTCTACCCAGAGATCTCTGGGATTCACAAAATAAATTATTTTTTCTGATTATCAATTATGGTTCCTTATGAATAATAAATCTGGTGTTGATCACAGGCGTCAGATTTGATTAAAATTTCCTATCACAAACATACAAACTCGGGTGCAATTAAGCACAATTCAGCACCATGGAATGTTTTCCACAGGTGAAAGAGATTTGAACATGTTGGAAGGCTTTGGACAAAACTTTTCTTTGTCTTCCCCTCAGACCAGGCTGGCTGTTTCCATATGGGCATTGATCACTGATAGCTGGTGCTTGTGTGATGATTGCTTTGTGTTATCACCCTCTCTCACTAGAATAAAGTTACAAGTTCAGTTGGTCAAACAAAAATTAAAAAAACAGAAAATTTGGGAATGATTAATTTATAACATAACATACCAAAATCCAAACCATTTTATGCCTTTTTCTTGTTGGCCATATTGCTGACAAAGATGTATATAATCATGTGATAATGATTATACAAAACAGACACTATTTTACAACTTTCCTCAGTGTCCAAATGCAATTTCAGGACCACAAATCCTGCTCTGGATTGTGACCTCCTGTGCTTGAACGAGCTGCAGATTCTCTTGATATTCCTCCAGAGTTGCAACAGCTTGGTCACAGAGCCATACTTACCCTGGAGGTGGGATCGTTGCAGGCAACTTTTCGGCTAGCGTTCCAGCAGCCTTTTCTGGTCTGGTGCTGTAAGGGAAGATTAGTGAAAATATCCTTGATGATGATGCAGTTTTGGTAAACTCCAGAGCCACGTCCCCTCCCTGAAAATTTAACAACATCATTGTATCATCGGGGCACACTAGTCAGATTAGCCTTTTGTACATGAGGAACGTGTGAGAATGACTGTAATGTGTTCAAGGTAGCGTGTGTGCTTCAACACTTGTAAATTTTCGATAATCAAACATTGCATATTTGAATTGTTTCTTTTGCAACAGTCAATGCTGCCTTGACATCTTGTAATTATATATTAATATAATATTAGTATTATTATCACGATTACGCAAAGCAAAATATTATCAATGAAAATCTTGTAATTACCCAGCAAGATCTGCTCCGCGTTTTGATTCCAATTTAAAATATTTATAAAGTAAAAATACATATATCATTACAAAAAATAGTACCTCTATTATTAACACTTCTTCTTTAGGAGGATCAAACCAAACCATACCAAACAATATCACTCACGTTTTGTCATCTTGGACTCTGTCAAAAAATAAATTGTTTTTCCAAAAAAAAAAAAAAAAAAAAAATCAATTCGCGTCTGTCCTCCCGAAAAAAACCAATAGGATAAATAATTAATGTGGTACGCGTCGATCAATTAATAAACTTTTTCTTTTATAATGCCGTTACTTAAAGATAGAAAAAGACGAAATAAAGAATTCGTTGTTGATGTTGCTGGGTAAGTGTGTTTATCATAAGAATCACTACTAGTCGTCACTCTAGTTTCTAATAATTATGTCTTTCAAACTGCAGAGGAGGTAGCGGATTCGATTTCAAATTATATGCTAAAGAAATTGTACTAGAATTAGGAGCTTCTCATGACATACTCGAGGAAGAAATAACAACAAAAGAATTTTTTGAAATAGAGGAAACTTTAATAAAAACACTTGAAATTTCGCTGAGGGAAATATCAGATAAATTATTAGAATATGTAAATTCTGCAAAAGCGAATGATTTATTTTGTATATGGTGCACCAACTCTTAACCCGACAATAAAATCACCTGACTTTGAAACCTTTCAACTCAACATAGAGACATTTTTTTAAAAAATCCACCAGTAAATATGTTCATTGCAATAAGC